>JAUZNK010018760.1:0-21368 GCA_035046665.1 Euphysa ruthae
TATATATACACATTATTATTATTATCATATCTATTTCACATAACGCTCAGACTGTAATATGGCTGTTTCCTTTTCTTTTGATGTAAAATAATTAGCCTTATTTTTATTTTATTTGTGATATTACTTTTAAATGACTCATCCCCAATTCTAGACCGCTCCATTGATAAATGTTTCAACGACTTTGAACCCGCCAAACCCTAAAGATAAAACAAACATAAAATTATAAGAAACGTTTTAAAACAATGAAGCAATGAGGTGAAGCCAAATGACAAAATCAGTTCAAATAGGCCAAATGACAGGCACACAACATTTCACAACGTTTTTAATTCAATTTTTAAAATTATTTCCTTGATTAAATATAGGCAATCAAACAAACAACTTTCTAAAAAAAAACTAAGAGATTTTAAAATGAATTTTTAAAATTCCAAAAGTTAAATTATGAGTCCACCATAAATAATCACAAGTTTAAATCCTAAAAAAAAATCAATAAGCACAAAAATGAAAACAGATTCTTCTTATATTGAGAAGATATGCTCATACAGAATGTCTATGTTAAAAAAAAATGTTTTTAACCTTTTTGTGTGCTAGAGAATTTTTTACACATTTAAATCTATTATATTTTTCATTACGTTATTAAATAAATTTTACTCATAGGGCTGTTAAAAAGTAGCTCACTGTACAAATGCTATTTAAAGCTTTTCCATATTCAACTATAAAAAAAAGACTATTACCTATTGACCAGAAAAAAAAATTGAGAATTTTACCTTTGATAACATTTTGATATCTTGAGAACGAAGTGGGATATTTTGCAGAATGAGACAATCCAAGCAATTATTAATACATAGACACTCTTTGAGGCTTCTAAAGATGAAACAAAAATTAAGGTATTTTTTACAACAAAACCAACCTTAAAAACAGTTTTGGTCCAAACAAATACAAAATAACAATTATGTATAATTAATTAATAACAAAAAAACATAATTCAGTCGAAAAATTGGGATATTGTTTTACTCTAGATTTTTAACCAGTAAAATTGTGACTTTCAAAAAAAATATGAGAACTGTTGATGATTATGAGTAGTTTTACAACTTCCAATAAAATTATTTTATAAGCAGGCTGGCAAATTACAGCAAACAAAAAATTTGTTAAAGCTAAAATCATGGACAAAATATCATGACACTAATATGCAATTAGGACACCTTAATAACTGAAAAAAAAAACCAAAAACAGTTAAAAATATGGATACACCGACCTTGGTACACCCGACTTTAGGTTTACCTTTTGGTTAATAGACTTATAGACTTGGGAACTTAGGAAATGAGAAAAAAAAATTGCTTTTTTCTCTTCTATTAAATTGACATCGCCATAATTTTAGCGATTTCATTAAAGAAAAAGGCGTATAGTACAAACCTAGCTTTATAACACATTTGGCGAGCATGACTTACACATTCTATTACCACCTTCTATTATGAATTCTATTTTAATAAAAACTTGAAGCGTTTATTCTTGTCAATCATAAAATACACAAACATGGATGGTAAAGCAAAACCAGTAAAATGTCAAACATTTAAAATTGGGATTTTATTTCAAAAAAATAATAAATGTAAGAATGTAGCAAGGCATGCGCTACGCAAAAAGATACCCCTTATGTAGCAAGGCATGCGCTACGCAAAAAGATAACCCTTATGTAGCAAGACATGCGCTACGCAAAAAGATACCCCTTATGTAGCAAGGCATGCGCTAAACAAAAAGGAATATTCTTAAAACCTAGTAAAATTAAAGGTGAAACAAAGGTGTTCTCAGAGAGATATGAGTAAGGCACCAATTATATAACTAAAAATGGGGTAAGAATTCAAATAATAAACTTTAGGAAAGTTATTTAATTATTTCGGCTTAGTATTTGTCAAAGATTTTTTTTCTTGGCATATGTTGTATTTTTTATAAAAACAAATTTACTAAAGCTTATTAAGGAAACATACACAAGAAGTGAAAATGAGCAATTCATACTGTGATTGATGTGTTTACACAACAATTCAATTTAAAACATTCCACTAACCGAAATGGCTACAACATTCATTTTATAGAATAGATATAAATTTTATTTTTAGAGAACTTTAACTAACTTTTAACAACTTAATTAGTTTTGTAATTTTCAAATGGTACTAGTATAATTATTTACTGTTGTTATTATGTTTTTCCTCTCCTCAAATACAACATGACTTTAAAAGCGATTCGCATCGTTACCTTAATAACTATGGACTACTTTGAGCTATATTCATGAAACCATGGAGATAAACGAACATTTTATGAACAATCTGACAAAAAGATTTGCTTCTGACAAAAATTATAGGGAGCCACTTTATATCCCATCGCGTGAGAGGTATAAAAACTCTACTGAATATGTGGCCAGCTATCATAAGCGCTTTTAGTAACGTCATGGCCCATAAAAACAAGTCATAACTGAAGGAAACTGACAAATATGGTAAAGCAATTGCGATCCTATAAAATATTGTCAGATGTTTTCATAAAAATCATCCCAGCATCAAAGTTGATCAAACAAAACTTTCTTCTTCTATTGGAAATCAAATCCACGGCAAATTGTGTAGTCCTTGACTTTGAAATTTATAGCGATGATGTTAACTCCATGTTGGCTAGTCAATCAAGGAAGATTATTGTAACTACACTTCATATCCTAAGCATGCTAAAAAATCTAGCAAATTGTCAGTATGTAGATGTGCCTCTTGAAGATTTCACGCACGTTAATGATGACACACGTACTTGCACACAAAATGCAAAGACGGCAATCGCTAAAGAGCTAATCTACGCTTTGCTTCGTTCGACACCTCATTTTTTGAAAGCATGGAATGAATTGACCCCACAATTGGGAAAAATGATAGAGATTACGAAGTAGATCAATTAAAACCACTTAAAAACCACTTTATTACAAACAACCCTTTGTAGTCTGAAGAGGATTAGCAGGAAATTATTGGGAATGCTGCCAATATACATATATCAACTCGGCAAAAGAAGATGATGGCAATAAACTACACTGTTATTTCAGATGGAAAAGGTGACGACAGCAAGTTCAATGAAGAAGAGGATAATAAATAAAAATTAATACTTAATTCTTTCAAACAATATTCTGATAAAGCTTTTTATTTTATTTTTTTTTTTTTTTGTTTGATCTTTCAGTGCTTTTTAAAATTCTGACTTACAAAGAAAACACAAAGCAAAAGTATGTTAGTTTTATATAGTCTTACTTAATATATCAAATAACTTCTGACCAATAAAAATAATATGTTTTTTAATACCTCACTCGCTTTTACTTTTAAAGCTAGTTTCCATTTGGCAAATATTGATGAGAAATCTAAAAATCAAAACAAACGGCCCAGTTTACTTTACCTCGTTGTTTAGAGAAAACTTAGAACACAACGTTAGGTTGCACAAAGCTTGTGTTTATGGTATGATAGTGCCAGAATACTGTAAATAACAAATATAAATAAGAATTTTAGGTCTAAGTAAAAATTAAAAAAATACGTCGACCAAATATCAAATACAGAGTTGGCCTACGCAAAGTAATACGTATACATGATTTTCATGTAAAGGTAAGTGTGTCATCATTAACGTATGTGAAATCGTCAAACGACAATTCTACGTACTGAAGATTTGCTAGATCTTTTAGCATGTGGTCTGGTTTAGGATATGAAGATGTTATTATAAAGACCCTTCGCCAAGTGTAGTTATAATAAACCTCCTTGAGTGACTAGCAAACATGGCGTCAACATCATCATTATAAATTTCTTCAAGCTAGAGGACTTTAGTTTGCTGTGGATTTGATTTCTGATGAAGAAAAAAGTTTTAACTTCACATACATACTGTTTCGAGCCCGTGTCAGGGGAATGAGAATTTTCAGCAAGTCTTCCTATAACTTTATGCAAAATTAAAATTTGCTGGTCTTTTAAACCCTTTACAAAAATGTAATAATTTTTGTTTTGAGTTCACAAAAAGTCAAATTTAATCGTAAACAAAAAATAAATAAATAGATTTAAGGCACAGAACTTACAAAGAATTCACATGCATGTGAATTGGGCTTAAAATGAATAACTAATGATAACCTTATAGATATCTAGGATAATAATTGAGCTAGAAAATACTTACTTAGATAGTTTTAGCGTACCTTCACGTGACCTTATTAATCGGGTTTTTTTCCTTTGAAATCTTTTTCCTGAAATAATTTTTATTAGATTTCTATTAAATCAAGAAAAAATAATAAATCTAAAGGTATGAGAGGTCTAAGCTTAAACAAGTTTAATTGTTTAAAAAAATATGTAAACAAGGTCTAAAATATATTTGTGATATCTCTGTTATCAATTCAAAGAACATCTAAATGTTTTTATTTTTTATTATTTTGATTGATTAAATATTACAAGCCTATATATTTGTTTTTAATAGCATATTTGTTTTATGTTTGCTGACAAAACTTAAGTTATAGTTTAGCCATTCTAGAATGATTATAAAATGGAGATTAAATTAAAAAAAAAAACCTTTTTCAAGGAATCACTAAAATAAAAATAAAATAAAAAAACCTGAACCTTTAAATATTTATATTGAACCATTCTGACTTTTTTGGCGAAAGAAAATAATTTTTTTTAAAACGTTTAGAATAACAAGTTTATGTCTAATGGTTTTATCTCTCGCTAAATAAACTATCAAATAAATATAAATTCAATTATCCCATGGGGAAAATCAAACCACTGACCTTTGGTTAAAAAACTGAAAACAACGATTTTAGCTCAGTGGTTAACGCAGTCACCAACGGTGATTGTAGCTCAATGGTTAGAGAAACCATCAACAGTGACAGTAGCTCAGCGGTTGCAATACCAAGAAACCAAAGGTTGTGGTTCAACATTGTTAACTTAACATTGTTTATCATAAAAGCCATTAACAAATAACCATAATAACCATTCTGTCATAAAATAAATCATATTTTTATTGAAACTCATTGAATTTCATTTGAAAATTTCTGATAGAGAAAGTTAAATAAGTTACCATCAATTTTTTGTTGACTAACACTTTGTATAGAAAGATAATTTAAAGATTTGTTTGTTGATAAAGCACCAAATACTGGTTCCCATTCCTTGAGAGTTAGCCAGTCTCCATTCAAATCCAATCGGTTATCTTTTAACTTTGACGCAACTCTTGGAATAGGACAAACACTTTGCAGTGTGCACAACCTACGATATTCACTCAAGAAATCATATTTGCATTGAGATCTAAACTGGCTCATTGCATTACATGGTTTTATTTACTAAATAATAAAAGCGCAATTCTTACAGACTAAACCCAAATAAAATATGTTCTACTTAGCGTGCCAATCGCAAAATATTCTTTGAAATTTGCTCTTTCAAATATTTTCTTATACAACATTAGGTCTTCAGATTTTTAAACATTTAATTTCACATTTAATTTCAACTAAACGATAATATACAATAAAATACTGTTTAACTTGAACCCTGATCAAACCTTAAAAGAAAAAAAAACGTTGGCCAATTTTAAAATCCTTATAACTAGCCAACCAACGGAATTTCAAAGCACAAAATTCCAAGAAAATATTGTCACCAGGATCTTACAAAAATTCTTACAAAAAAATTTAAAAATTAAAGATGAAATAGACGCCAACAAAATTAATTATAAATTAATTGACAATTCAAACCTCGTAAAAATGAAACAACACCATGAAATATTAAGCTAATAATTAAATAAAATGATATAAACAACTGACAAAATAGAAATTATTTGAGAGAAATTTTCCATATGAATGACATGAAAAAACTATATCAAATATTTTGAATTATTTAAGAAAAAATTTTCAAAAATCTAATTTTTAGAGGAAACTTTTCCTTCTTCAGGGTCAAAGGCCCTACTAAGCCAAATAAAATCTCCAACATCAAACAAATTTTTGGTGGAATAGAAAAAATGATTTTTGTTAAACAAGCTCTAGTGACTAATGGAATACTGGAAATAAAAGAAAAACTTGTCAAAACCCACTGGCAAGCCATTAGCTCTTAAATACCAAAAAAAAAATTGAAATTCCTAACAGTATCCAAATTTCAGCATAATTAACAAAACTTTTGGAATTTTGGGCATCACCCAAAATTATGTTTTATACGCTCCTTGCGAAATTTAAACAGGCAATGAACAGATTTTGAGAAAATTTAAAAATGTAACTTCTTGATCAAACATGATACGATTCATGACCGAAGCCTGGGAAAGAAGAATTTTCAGCAGCTGGCTATACCGGTTATAAGATGGCTTCTGTGATTCTTGAACTGACAATATTCTTGAGAAAATTATTACAAATATTTTCTGGCATCGGAATTGAAATATAGAGTTTCGAAATCTACACTACATTACATTAAATTACACAGCAAAGTCAATGAAAGAAACAAGAAGAAAATAGGTAAAGTTTTGGTGGATCATCTAATTGCAGTATCTGATTGGGGATTCCCCTTCTCCCAATTAGACCTCTGGTTGATGATAAAATCATCACTGCAGAAATTTGTTCACAAGGATAATGCTTCAAGAACAACTTCTTTGTGGAAGAATGGGATAAAATAAAAATCAATTAGGGCGTGGAAATCCCAGAATATAAAAATGAAGGTCCTTAGTTGGTAATAGGTGACAAAATTTCCAGGCGTTTTTCACCTGACATCAAACTTTGTGAGAAAAAAATGCGTCAATCATCTTCCAAACCTATCTCAACTTTGTTTCCTATGAACAAAAAATCTTCATAAATTGGAAACCTCAAAACCATTGTGTAACAACACGATATAAACAATACGAGATAATTTCTCTTGGCTTTTAAGAGAAAAAAAGAGTAAATTTATTAAATCATGAAAACTTTGTGAAAAACATCAAGGCAAGTGGGATATACTCTACATACCCTTTGAATCTAAACAGGCAAGTGCAGACAGTTAATCCGGTGTAGACAGTAAAGCGAAAACGATTGCCAATGAATTCACAAATGAAAAGATAATAAATGATGAAGATAAAGAACCATTGAGAATCATCAACTGTGTTGAAGTAGTGAAGAAGCCAGTCAAAATCTATTAAATGCAACTATTACAAGTGACAGCTATTAAACATTTCTAATTGCTTATGTGCTTCATGTGCTTATCATGGCAACAGAGACATCCACCAGATGAGTTGAAGAATGTAATTCACAATGGACAAATGGCAACAATGATATGTAAATGTGTCCAAACTCGTGTTGATATAACCTAGTATAACCACTTGTTTTTGATGTTTTACAAAATGAGAAGAGTGTCCCAAGTCCCACCCATAGAAATGTCCTAAACTGACCAAGTCCCACCCATAGAAGTGTCCTAAACTGACCAAGTCCCACCCATAGATTGTCCTAAACTGACCAAGTCGCACCCAGAGAGTGTCCTAAACTGACCAAGTCCCACCCATAGTGTCCTAAACTGACCAAGTCCCACCCATAGAAGAGTCCTAAACTGACCAAGTCCCACCCATAGAGTGTCCTAAACTGACTAATTTAAATGCAACTTTGATGGAGTCTCAAGTCAGCCTAGCCAGGGGTGACTTGGGACAAACTCGTTTTCAAAAATTCGGAAGATGAGTGAAATATTTTTAACACCTATATGGGTGTATTCCAATAATTAATACGCTTGACTAGTTTCGGCTTTTTATACCGGTTATAAGTTGAAGACTATCATAAGCTACAATGTTTGGGTTTTTTGAAAAACATGGGCAGAAAATTAAGTGGAAACAAGTGAATTTAATAAGACCTTACCGGAATTACAAACAGGCATGAAAATTACACAAGGTTAAATTGAGATAAATATTATTAAATGGAGATAAAGAAAAGATTATTATTTTTACATAAACTATCATAATTAAAAACGTAAATAATGCCGTTGTCAATAGTTAGACATGTTTATTCAAATTGAAACATGATTAGGCATAATTATAATAAACGGATACATGATTTTGCTTAATTAATAAATTACCTAAAAATTCCAATAAAATACAATATTCATTCAATTAATTCTAAAAAAAATAATAAATTGTAGGAAAAAATTCAAAAAATTTACTAAAGTAATGAATAATTGAAAAAATAAATATGAGAAAGTTTTCAAAACTCAGCACAGTCAGAGCTCAAAATCTTTGGTAACAAAATTAATGCTTAAAAATATAAAAAATCTCAGAAAAATTTCCAGCTTTTAAATTCTAAATGTTTTTAGGCTAAAACGTATGTTCGAAATTGGAATTCAATATGGAATGTTGCTGAATTATTATTTATCAGTGAAGCTGACGGGATGAGTTTCTTAGAAGAGAAAACTTATTCGAGTGAGAGCGCTTATAAAATAACTTTAAATCTAGTGATAAGATCAGGAAGTGACTTTAACGCAGCCAATTTTTAGGCTTTACTATAATTGTGGAAAATTATTTCGATGTGAGTGATGTTGGCATATAATTGATAAATTACAAAACGGTTATAGAGAATAGAGTGTGTTTTTATGAGACAATTGCTTGGGAAATACGACAAAAACAACTCATCAAAACAATGTAATTTCTTCTCTTTTATTAGATAACAATCAAAAAGTGACTTTGCTTCAAACAATTTTAATTTAGTCTCCGACTTTTCATCCTGGATTAACTTTGACCAGATACTTTATTTCCCTTCAACTTTTTTTTGCTTTTGCTATTCAGCATGAATGATAAATTACAAGAGACAAGAGGTTTAAATCGCAGGAGTAATGCAAATGTAAAACATGAGACACAGAACCTTAAAGCAATGGACGCTATTCTGCCTCAATGCTACTTCAATGAAGTAGTATGCTAAGAAGACTCAAGAAAATTGACTCGAATTAAAAAGATTAATTTTCTTTTATTTCATTCATGCAGGTGGATAGTATTTAACCAAACCTTTAAGGATTTAAATTTGGCTGATTTAATAAACCTAATCAAATCAACATAGATTTGTAAATATAAAAAACAAAGCCAATTTTGAATAAGGTTTTGACAATGATTCTTTCGCGCAAGTGGACCCTAACGTAGTAGAAGTGATTATTTTCACAAACATAGTCGTATAAATACAATATTTAGTCGTATAAATACAATATTTTGCTCTCAATGAGATCAAAGAATAACACCTCTACAAATATAGAAATTTTCAAATAAAATTAATGCGTTGTTAAGAAATTTTTTTATACAAATATATTAGATTTTCATTAAACTGTTTGCTTCTCCACGATAAAATTATTAGTTTCTTTTAACACTATTCAGATCAGGATATTTTAAGTTCTCTCAGGCTGGGTTTTATACTCAAGGCATAAAAAAAGTTGAAAATTATTACATAAAATATACCCACTTGATTGTTCAACTAGTAAGTAATTCTATATATTCGATAGTCATGCAGCAAGTTTTTGAGTAGGCTATTTTTCATGAGTTGTGATAGCTTTATTAATAGTGAACTGAAAGAATTGCAACAGTATATAAAGTCAACTAAAATAAGCATGGTGCTGAAAAAAAAGCATGAGTTGAAAATTTCAAAATGGTGGTTATCAGGAATTGTTTTAGTCTACACTCTTGAAATTATTTCAGTCATGAAGAAATAAAAAATTTCAGATGATGATGTAAAATTTATAAGTATCCTCATATTCTGGATTCTTTTTAAAGCTTCGCATACTCTCAAGGTGTAAAACAATTATGAAGCAAAATAGCCAAAGCAGATTTTTCTTAGAGGTAAACAGATGTGATTTGATCCACAACTCAGTGCTTAACAAATTTCCACAAAGCAGTAAACAAATAATTTTTCTTTAGATTTTTGAAAATGTTAACTGAGTTAGCCTGGATTAAAAGAATTTTATTGAAAACATTGAACAAATATCTAACGTTCTAAAAGATTTATTTTAAGTTGGAAACAAACATATGAATAATATTCGCCATGGCCAACCAAACCAGGGATATCAACGTGCTAAAAGAAATAAAAATATAATATTCACCAAGAATAAACAATGGAAATTCAAAATGGTCCTAAAATTTTAATTTTTATAAAAAAATCAGCATTTAAAAACTAATTATAATAATCTATTGATGAAAAAAAAAAGCAAATTTTAAGGAGAAAAATTCAAATCAATATTGACCGGCTTTTAAGAGTACGCAGTGGGAAAATCATTAGTAAGTAAATGTCGAAACTTTTAAAAATTCAATAAGAACAGTATAATTATTTTCTTTATATCACAGATACACAATAGTAACAAAACTAACAGTAACAAACTATAAGACACCATTCTAATTTATGTAAGGGACGAAGGTGTAAGGTATAAGGGTACACACCCTTACACCTTATTTAAATGTTAAAACCTTGAAGAAATAAGGAAAAGATATAAAAAAAATCAAAATGTAAAATAAATGAAAGAGGCAATTCAACTTATCACAAAGATACCTAAATTTAAACAAGCCATTAGAGAATTTCCCCATCTTCGAAAAAATCAAAATTTGATATAGTGCTGTTAAGAATAATTAAACCAGTGGAAAGAAGATTTCTGAAAATTTGAGCTAAGGTGTCAATGTTTTAATGCTAAGACAGTGAAAATAATCAGTCTGAAATAATGTTAAAATTTTCAGCTAATCTGACAAATTCAAAGAAACTGTTTGAAAATTTCCTTTGAAAACAGTATCTGGTTTATTCAACTCAATTTGCTCAATAAATAATATTTTAATTTGGAAGGTATTCAGTTCTGATAGATATTTCAGCATAAATAGAATTGAATTAGTTTTACGGATTCGTTTAGAAGAGGAGAGATAAGCTCATTAGTAACCGTTAAATAACACATCCATGATCCATAAATGGAGATATTTTTGAGATCTAAAAATTATTCAAAATGTTTTGCCATTCAAGAAATAGTTTTTGTTTTTTGTTTTTTTTTTTTGCGTTTTTCAAAAATCTGATTCTTTTTAGTTTTGGACATTTTCTCAATCAAATGATGATCAAAGGTTACTTTCTAATTCTTTACTATGTCATTATGTTGAGTACCATAAAAGGAAATGGCTGACAAAGACAAGAGGTTATATTAATTTAAAATATTAATTTAAATAAATGAAGTGGTTTAGTCAACTGCTTGTTTACTAGAACCCAAGTAATTATTGACAATGACAAGCTCAGTTATTAATTTTGAAGCGGTTTATTGTTACTTCAAATGTTTCAGAATTGTTTCTTACAGCTAAGAAAATGAACATGTCATCGGTAAATAGTTTAGCGTTTGACATAATTTAATTTTCGAATGGCAAAAGCAGATACATCAGCTTTGATATCATTTTTAATTTAGGCTTTTGAGACGTAACTCATTGCTTATGATCTGATAACGCTGTATAGCTGACCTCCAATCGATATTATAAGATTTTAACTTGCGCAACCGACCATCATGCCATACACTGTCAAAGGTCTTAGATAAATATATATTTAAAAAAAGAAAAAAAAAAGTAGATTCTAAAGAGGGAATAAAGCTTCTAAAGAGGGCTTGCTATCAAAATTTGTAAAAGATATGCTACATTTTATTTAATAATGGTGATAATGACAAATAATCATGTAAGAATCATAATTAGACAGTTAACTGCTGTTAGCTTCGGCATATTCAAATGTTATTTCACGCAAAATTTTCAAACATTTTTCCATTAAAAATAGTTAAAAGATTTGTAATTTTCAACTACGTTTCGCTCTCCCTGAACTGCGACAATATTTCTTTATTTGCTCATGTTAAGAAAGCAATTCAAAAAAACAATTGTATATCATGGAACTTTCTTAACTTTCCTTTTTTTTAATTTAACTCCAGCGGAAACAGTAAAACAGAATTGCTTACTTCAGCTTTAACGTTAGATTGCTGCCCATCTAAATATGCATATTGAGCGTCCAATGCGTCTCGTAATTTTCTGTTCTTCCCCTTGTTTGGCTATAAATGCAATATAATTTTATGCTTGTTGTATAGTATTAGTAAAACTCTTTTACACTAAGGCTTTTTTTTAGGCTTGACTAAATCTACAAGATTATTATAATTATTTCCTTTATTTTATTCCTTTTATTTGCATTTGAAAACACAATAACTAAAAAGGAGAAAGTTTTCCAACCAAAAACTTTTAAAACTTAAACTATAAACCTGATGCTCAAAGAAGATATTTGCAAAATACAAATATTGACTTTTAGATAAACAAAAACAAAAAGCATATAATATACTTACATGCAACAACATAGCTTGGAAATTAACAGGTAAGCCATACCGCAACACTGATTCGACAAATACACGGAGAGCCTACAAAAATGATAATTATAAGCAATAACGTTCTAAACTTAATTTTTTATAATATAATGCACAGGCGTAGTAGTGGTGAATAAAAAAACCAACACTAAAATTCTTATAAAATTGATATCACACCTCTTAATCTAACCTACAGACGAGGGTTTTAAACAACCTCAAAAGACCTTGAAATTTCTGAATTTCTTATTCAGAAGAGAAGTAGCAATGCAAATAACTTAGCAATTTTTTAATGCTAACTCAATTGAGTATTTTAAATTTGAAAAATCTAATAGATTTTCACATTAAACACCTGAAAACTATGATCATACACTTATAAACTACCTGAAATTAAGTTATAGCTTTATTTCCTGCCAATGTAGTAAATTTGTGGTGAGGTATAGAGTTTTCATGTATGGCCTAAAAGTTTGGCCATTAAGACCACTGTGCTACAGATCTAAAAGACACTTATAATTATCAATAGAAGATTTACAAAACTAATCAAATAAATATTTAAATTGAAGAAAAATACAATATGTTATAAAAGAGTTTAAAAATACTAGAGCTACCCAAGCCCTGACATAGCACATATTCTGTTATCTTTTATACAAGCATTTTAAGAAATACCATGATTACTTTCAAAATTTAAAGGCTTTTGACCTGTTTCATCTTTTAAAATTAATATTAAAAAGTAAGATTGGAATTCTAACAAATTTTTCTGCTCAAATGTTTGTTCTTAACCATACACCAAATTTGTAAATAAAATATTGAGGCGGTCCAGAAGCAAAAACAAAATATCAGAATGAACAACCTTATCTTATTATTTATCCAAGTAATGAAAACAAAATATCAGAGTGGAAAACCTCACCTTAGTATGTATCCAAGAAATGAAAATTTCACCAAAATTTACTTTTAACCAGCGAACCAATGGCGCCTATGAGAAAAAAATAATTTTAAAAATTTGGCTTAACAACAAATGTTATTAGTCAATATAAAAAATATAACTTTAAACTCAGAGCTTCCTGCTAAGAAAGAATTAGTCTTAACATGTTCCATCACATGGTGTTTGATTGGGAATAACCCAGAAAACACACTGCCTCTGCCATTTAAGTATGTTTGCCTTCTGGAACAAATATTCATGTTTTTTTTTTTTTGTGGTTCGTCATTTAAATCAATTGTTGTTGTATTTTTAGAATGAAATTAATTTTAAAACTATCTTTTCGCCGTTTTATTGTTTATGTTCTATTTATTCGATTTGTAAAGGAAACCAGCATAAGACAGCAAGAATATTTTATACGATTGTAAGCTCATACGCCTATTTTTTGAGCCCTACAAAATTTTGGTCTGGAAAATTATGCTAAATCAAAAGTTGCGCCACGGAGGGAATGAAAAATAGCCAAAAATTTAAACTTTGAGAACCAATCTAATTTCAATCTAAAATATTTAAAGTTTAAAATTGTGTCTTTGGATTTCTAGGAAGATTGGGCATCTGATTAGAAGTTTTAGTAGGATAATTTCTTTGTATTTTCAAATTTTAATCGGAGCAATGTCAACCTGGGTACTTGTCATGGACAGAATTTAACAGATGGAAAAAATGAAAACTTCCAAATAACGGTAATTTTCTCAATGATACAGAGATAAAATGATACAGAAATAAACTACAATTTATTGTTCCAAAGCAAAGCCCTTCCTATCAACTGAGACCTGGAATGGATCACATTAGGCATAAAATATTGTATGATAATGACTTCCCTTTTCAAAGATTAGGTAAATTCAACATCCCTATCATGAGTGGTTTTATTAAAGATGATGGGAATGACATTTAGACCAAATTCTTTATCAAAATTGACCTTGCCATTACATATCACATCTTTATGAACATAGCAAGCAGTTTTAAATATTGTGAATCATTTGTGGTACTTCATGAAGC
The DNA here is from genome assembly GCA_035046665.1 of Euphysa ruthae. NCBI lineage: Eukaryota > Metazoa > Cnidaria > Hydrozoa > Anthoathecata > Corymorphidae > Euphysa > Euphysa ruthae. Next base: position 14,248 of record JAUZNK010018760.1, read on the forward strand.
TGCTTGTTCTCCTAATTCTTTGAAAAGCCAACTGATAAAATGACATTTTTTCTTCAGTTCTGAATACTGCCGATAAATATTGTAAGCATGTATTTTCATATGTGATCCAGTTATTCCAATCTCCAATTTCTCAGTGAAGTCTTCACCAGAAAGAGTATTCATTACTTAACGCACCTTTTTATCTTGCGTCTTCCAAACATAACAGGAGACTTCATCAATACCTTCCAGTGCTTCAAGAGCATCCGTGAAATGATTTAATATTATGCATTTATTACATTCACCAGAGATAAACTCTTGACCGAACAGAGGCTTGACTCCAAAATTCTCTTTTCTATTTTCAATTTCTTTATTCTCATCTTTCTTAAGGTTTCCCCATCTTGGCACTCACTATATTTTAACTAAAAAGAAAACTCAAGCTACCATTTTTGATTCAAACCAAATGAAACATGCCAAGTTGGCTATTAAACTCAAAACCCTATAAAACTGGCTTACAAAGAGTTAAATGTTATCACTCAAATTAGTTTGCTTAATGACAAACTGATAAATTCACAATTCATGCTAAAATTGAGCAAAACAAAAACAATAATAATTCAAAAATTACCTTCCAAGTTCATTAATAATACCAAAAACATTTAATGTAATGCTTGGCCAAAATTAAAACATTTTATACTGTTTAAATTTTAAAAGAAAAATTATCACAGATGGAATTCACTTTTTTGTCAAGAGCGGAAAAAGTTTGTCCCTCAATTATAAAGCAATGCTTAACTTTGGAACCTATAATTAATTATGTCATATACTACCCTCTGACTAAGATAGATCAAAGAGTTTAACATTTCTAGCTCTTATGGTTTGGTTGAGAGAAAACTTTTCTCTTAAAAAATGTCACAAACAAAATAGAGATTTTGAAAAAAAATTGAACTCAATTTTTTTGTTGTATTAATTAATTTATTATTATTATTTATTATTATTATTATTATAATTTATTATTAATTAATATATTATTTATATATTTTGTATTAATGGCAGCAATTATTGGAAAATTTACGAATGACATCCTCTTCCCAGTATTGATCAACATCGCTGAAAAACTGGACTGGACTTGTTGCTCTTGCAAAGGTTTAATATAAAAATTCCTTTAATAAAATATATGATCCATTATCAATTCTAAACATTGGGGTAAACTTTCTGCATTGAATTTATAATGTCAATTGCTATAGCTTCTCACACTTGTATTTTTCATAAGAAACCCACTTATGCAAACCAAGGCCTAGATTTAAAAATTTGTTAAGAAAAAATTTTCATTACTTGATACTTATAGAGCTTCATTTGTCAAAAAATCTTTTCATCTCTTCATCTTAACCCTCGTGGTGTGGAGGGTCTTTAGTGAAAAAAGACAAACCCAATCTATAGTTCATACTATTTTTCAATGGGCATTTACAAAAGACAGGCACCAAGCCTATCAATGATTATTTTGCACATACGCACTGTACCGGGTACGCAGGAAAGAAATTTGTGTATGCGATGGACTGCGTACCTAAACACTTCATATACGCTGTACTATTTTTTCCTTCTGTGGTTCACAAGAAGGCAAACATTGAAAAAGTATTGGATATTCTATACAATAATTATTGTAGGCACCAGGTATATAATGAAGTATAGTATTACCTTGTTAAAGGCCTATATGATTTCAAATATGGTAAATTAAAATATTTTGATGCAATGATCATGGCTGCTAAGCTAAAAAACAACATCTTTTGAAAAATTTTCCAGCCGACCATGCTGTTACTGTTTAATTTTATTTTACTGACCAATGTAACTATTTTACTGACAGATGTAGTAGAACTTCTTATAGGTCTATTAAAACGTTACAGAATCAATACACTTTAATAAATGTTTAATTCGGAAGTTTGTTATAAATAATCTCTTACTTTTTATACTTAATTAAATAAAATCATTTAAGTTTATGCCAAAGTTTTAGTCCGTAAATTGATTGTGTTCTGGCGTTACTTCAAATGAATAAATAATTTATCTTGTCTACTTTATATTTTGATGTATAATTTACTGGCTCACATTTAAGGTGTATTTTATTTATATATATTTTATAGTTATGATAATCCCAGTAACTGAAGTATGACTCTTAATAACAAAAAAAAATATAAAAAAAAAAGCAAAAAACTAATAAATAATCTTATTTAGAAAGATATGTTCATAAACTACTAGCAATTAGAAAGCGGCAAAAATATTGTCACATTTAAGTTTCCTCCGACCAAAAAAAAAAAGTTACTCATACCCAAAAGATTCTATACTCCTACAATTTTGAATGAAAGTAAAAAAAAAAAAATTTTTTTTTGAAGAAAGTTCAAATATGCTGTTTTAAGATTTAAATTTACCATATTTGGGCCATACAAACAACAAAAAGATAAAAGATTGAGTCAATAGATAACGTCTAAGGTCTTTATGAAAAATCTGAAAAATTACTGAATGTATTTGAGAAAATACCATTTTTAATGAAAAAATTTACCATATTTGGGACCAATACCAAAATAAAAAAAAAACAAGTTTTTTTTTTAAGTCACCATTACAGTCTTTTAACTTCATGCAAATTTGATAAATTGGAATTCGATAAAATGCCAAACCTTAATTTTAGATTTAAAATGACCATGTTTTGGGTCTTAGGGACAAGGTCCAAGATTATTTTCAAAATGAGTCGCACACCCAACTTATTAAAAACAATATTTCATTATCTAGTACAAAATTTTAACATAAAGTAACTTTGTAAACTTTGTAAAAAAGAAGCCAAACAATTTTTGTTTTCAGGTTACTAATTGGGCCCAGTTCCTAAACGAAAATTTTTGACAGGTGGCCATACAAGTCAAAATATTCACCTTTCTTAATTTATGTAAAATTTTTAAAATTTTAATGAGCAAATTTTGAGAAAAATTTAAAACTGTTTATTTTATGTCCAAAATCTCCATACTTGGACTGGGCGTAATGCGGGGTGCAGCAATAAAAATGAGATTTTTTTCAAAAAATAAAAAATTTGCCGTCTTTTCTTATGATTTTACAACTTCATACCAAATTTCAGAAAAGAAAATAACGAACGATTTTGGATAAAAAAAGACAAACAAACGGACGGACAAACATGGGTAAATTCATAGGACTGCTACGGCCATGAGACCTTAGGAACAAAAACAGGTGGTTGTTTAGACTCTGACAGGCGGTTATTTAGATTCTGGCAGGTGGCTGCTTCGACTCTAGCAGGTGGTTATTTAAATTCTGGCAGTTGGTTGCTTCGACTCTAGCAGGTGGTTATTTAGATTCTGGCAGGTGGTTATTTAGACTCTGGCAGGTGGCTACTTAGACTCTGGCAAGTGGTTACTTAGACTATGGCAGGTGGTTATTTAGGCTCTGGCAAGTAGTTGCATAGACTCTGGCATGTGGTTATTTAAAATCTGGCAGGTGGTAATTTAGACTCTGGCAGGTGGTTATTTAGACTCCTGCAGGCGGTTATTTAGACTCTGGCAGGTGGTTATTTAGACTCTGGCAGTTGTTATTTAGAATCTGAAAGTGGTTATTTAGACTCTGGCAGGTGGTTATTTAGACTATGGCAGGTGGTTATTTAGACTATAGCAGGTGGTTATTTAGACTCTGGCAGATGGTTATTTAGAATCTGGCAAGTGGTTATTTAGACTCTGGTAGGTAGTTGCATAGACTCTGGCTTGTGGTTATTTAAAATCTGGCAGGTGGTAGTTTAGACTCTGGCAGGTGGTTATTTAGACTCTGGCAGGTAGTTGCTTAGACTCTGACAAGTGGTTATTTAGAATCTGACAAGTGGTTATTTAGACTCTGGCAGGTGGTTATTTAGACTATGGCAGGTGGTTATTTAGACTATGGCAGGTGGTTATTTAGACTCTGGCAGATGGTTATTTAGAATCTGGCAGGTGGTTATTTAGACTCTGGCAGATGGTTATTAGACTCTAGCAGGTGGTTATTTAGACTCTGGTAGGTGATTATTTAGATTCTGGCAGATAGTTGCTTAGACTCTGGCAAGTGGTTATTTTGAATCTGGCAGCTGGTTATTTAGACTCTGGCAGGTGGTTATTTAGACTCAGGCAGTTGGTTATTTAGACTCTGGCAGGTGGTTATTTAGACTCTGGCAGATGGTTATTTAGAATCTGGCAAGTGGTTATTTAGACTCTGGCAGGTGGTTATTTAGACTTTGGCAGGTGGTTATTTAGACTCTGGCAGGTGATTATTTAGAATCTGGCAGATAGTTGCTTAGACTCTGGCAAGTGGTTATTTTGAATCTGGCAGCTGGTTATTTAGACTCTGGCAAGTGGTTATTTTGAACCTGGCAGCTGGTTATTTAGACTCTGGCAGGTGGTTATTTAGACTATGGCTGATGGTTATTTAGAATCTGGCAGATGGTTATTTAGAATCTGACAGGTGGTTATTTAGACTCTGGCAGGTAGTTGCTTAGACTCTGACAAGTGGCTATTTAGAATCTGACAAGTGGTTATTTAGACTCTGGCAGTTGGTTATTTAGACTCTGGCAGGTGGTTATTTAGACTCTGGCCGATGGTTATTTAGACTTTGGCAGGTTGTTATTTAGAATCTGGCAGGTGGGTATTTAGACTTTGGCAGATGGTTACTTAGAATCTGGCAAGTGGTTATTTAGACTCTGGCAGGTAGTTGCATAGACCCTGGCATGTGGTTATTTAAAATCTGACAAGTGGTTATTTAGACTATGGGAGGTGGTTATTTAGACTATAGCAGGTGGTTATTTAGACTCTGGCAGATGGTTATTTAAAATCTGGCAAGTGGTTATTTAGACTTTGGCAGGTAGTTGCATAGACTCTGGCATGTGGTTATTTAAAATCTGGCAGGTGGTAACTTAGACTCTGGCAGGTGGTTATTTAGACTCTGGCAGGTGGTTATTTAGACTCTGGCAGGTGGTTATTTAGACTCTGGCAGGTGATTATTTAGACTCTGGCAGGTAGTTGCTTAGACTCTGGCAAGTGGCTATTTAGAATCTGACAAGTGGTTATTTAGACTCTGGCAGGTGGTTATTTAGACTCTGGCAATTGGTTATTTAGACTCTGGAAGGTGGTTATTTAGACTCTGGCAGATGGTTATTTAGAATCTGGCAAGTGGTTGTTTAGACTCTGGCAGGTTGTTATTTAGAATCTGGCAGGTGGTTATTTAGACTTTGGCAGATGGTTATTGAGACCAATTGATTCAAGAAACATTGAAGAAAAAATGAACCGATTTAAACAAAATTTCAAGAAGAAAAATTTTCAGGGAAAAATAAATAATTGAAAATAAATAAAAATTTAAATAGGTCTGTTCACACAAAATTTAAAATAGTCCGTTCACGAGAAATTTAAAATAGGCCAGCTCACGATAAATTTAAATAAGGTCTCAAAAATATTTGTGTTTGTCAACTGAAGCATTAATAATTAAGACAATTAAAGAGATAAAACGCATGTCATGAGCTATAAAACTTTATTGAGCGACTTTTCAGGAGTCATACTGGTCCTATCACCAGGTCTCTTCACACAAAATAAGGTCTCTTCACACAAAATTACACAAAATTTCGCTAAACTCACTAATTACACTGTATTTGGGAGCAATTAAAACACACCAAAGGAAACATATTTTAGGAAAACCAATCAGTATTATGTACATAAAATTAGGTACATGCAAATCATGTATTCTAAAATAGTACAAAATAAACCGTCAAAAAAAAAATAGCAGATAAAACACACTAAAATTCTTTTGAGTGATAACCTGTGACAACACCAAAAGCAAAAAAACAAATATTGTTCAGCAACTTACAAAGCTCTTCCTTTTATCTTGAGCAAGTTTTGTGATTTCTTCCTTGCTTGCAGCAATTTGATTATCATCCCAAACAAATTCTCGCACAATGAATCTAAAAAAACATCATAAACAATAGATTTGCTCATATTCATTTTTTTTTTAATGATTTGTAGTCAGAAAGTTTTTGTCTAAATTTTCAGACACTGCTTCCAGGACCTTTCCATCATATTCTCAGATACTGCTTCCAGGACCTTTCCATCAAATTCTCAGATACTGCTTCCAAGACCTTCCCATCAAATTCTCAGATAAGTTGATAATAATTTCTGTCAAAAAATCAATATATATTTTATAAAAAAACAGTTATTGTGATGCTGTTCCATTAAATTGATAGACTGTTTTTTTATGTGTGAAGTTATATGTTTGTTTATTTAATAAAAATGAATAGTGCTTGTTTTGAGTGGGAAAATAGGCCTGTGGTTGTGCTAGTGTGTCATCCTAAAAGATAATAAGTATCTTTTGACTTACAAATCATACATTTTTTAAAACTTGAATAGTTAATTTTTCCATGTTATATTTTCTATCCATGTTTAAAATGTCTATTTGTCTATTAACCCCTTAAGCGTCACCTTTATTTTTGTGAAGTGGGTCTAAAAATAATATGTTTCGTTGTCTATGCCGTAGAACGATATGATGTCAGAAATCAATTTTAGTCGGAAGTCTAGTGATGAAAGTTTGCCTCCTTTTTTTGTGTGTATAATGTGTGCATTAAATGTAGATAAATTTAATAACCTGTGCATGTACTTTTTGTACCAATTTTTTACCCTATTTAACTCACATGGGTATGACGTCGCCATTTTATCACTGCGATCGACGCTACCCATATATCAGTTGTATACATCCACAACTGTAAGGATAATTTTGTCATGTCCTTTTCGTTTCAGAGTGGTTATGGTATCTGCCACATATGTTGTAAGGAGAGAAACCTCTCTCTTGTCTTTCCATTTCAAAATAATCAGCTTATACTTATGGGAGGAACCAACTTTAGTTTGGTTAGCGTTTAGTTTTGTCGCAATGACCTCTTTTGGTAGATACTTTCTATTGGAACGCAATGTTCCTACTGTATCTGTATGACGTTTTGATAAAACATCACACAATTCAACAGATGTATACCCATTATCTAAAATTATACACCTTCCTTCATCCAACAACTCTTCTGCTAACTCTATTACGATACCTGTCGCATGATATTCGTAATAATGGACTATGTTTGGGTCAGCACCAGTATATATCTTGGAATTCCA
>JAUZNK010018771.1:0-37868 GCA_035046665.1 Euphysa ruthae
AGAAATCAAAACTTCTAGAACACTTTCCATATTTAAATCGAAAGTAAAGTCCATATTTATACACTGTAACTGCAAAACTTGTAGACAATAAGTTTTAAATTATAACATAAATAATCTATATGTATTTATATACCTTTTTAATTGTTAAAATTGGATTAAATTAGTTTTTGGAAACTAGATTTGTAAATTTATCCAATTTGAAATAAAGAATACTTACTTACTTAATGCTGATAACTAACCAAAAAACATGGGCCAAAATTCAGATCCGACAGCTGATTGTTTTGGATGCATTTTGAATCGTTGTTAAGAATAACGTAATTTTTTACTCCATAAATCTTATCCAAGTAATGTGATCGGTATTAAAAAAACTAGCGTCGTAAAAATTTTTAAAAATCTTTTTACATAATCATTGTATTTTATATTTTTACAAGATTTGAAAATGTAGTCTATTAGCGAATTTGTATTTAAAGGTGGGGCTGTCGTTTTTGAAAATGCTGTTGAGAATACAACCAATACAGTATCAATTATTTACCGAAAGAATCATGAAATCATAACAAATTAAATAAAATTAAATTGTATTTGTTTTAGCACAATTTTCCGTTCTAATTTGGTACTGCAAAGAAGAAATCAAGCTCCACGAAATGACTGAGGAAACCTTAAAAACATTCTAAAACTGTTCTTATTCTTTGTGTATATTTGGTGGTGTGCCTGTTACAAAGAAAGAAGAAAATATCACTGTCAACAATTTATACAACCGTTATGAAACAGTAGTGAAATTGTACGCTTTCAATTTGAAGACACCATTATCTCTACGTAGAAATTAGCAGTTAATCTGGTTGATAAAAACATAGCTTTGAGAAACGAGCTCAGTAAAAATAAGTTAAGAAAAAAAGTTAGATGTAGCTTTCCTTTTAAGAAAATCTATTTTTAGCGCTAGTAAAAAACCGTTACCTAGTGAACTCAGACTGAAGGATATATACCAAAGTGAAGTAGAAATATTATCGGTGCTAATGCAATTTTTAGCAGTTTATTGGTGGACCTAATACAAGACGAAGAAAAACACGAACTAAAGCCAGGCGAATTAATTCAACTGCTAAAAAATTAGTTTATTCTACAACATTTGCTACAAAGAAACCAGGGAAATGTTTTTAGGGAAATAGCACCTAGGACTCGCAATAAAGTCTTACTGGTAGTCGAAAGGTCATAGAAATATTAAATCGATTAGGGCACTGTATTAGTTATCATTTAGGATAAAAAACTGAAATTGAATTGACTTACTCCATTAATCATTAATTTTTGACAACAAACTGAACGAAAAAAATATTAAAATGCTTCTCTTTGGCGACTCATTATCGAACGGCTATCGAACCACACCAAAAAAAAAACTAAATTAAATTGTACTACTTCCTTGCTTTCAGAACAAGATAACAGAAAAATGTTACGTTGGCATTCCAGACAGCAGAATACAAAGATTTCTTATGGCTTTGTGACCTCTTTTACAGGCAAGATACCAGAAATACATCACAAGAATTAAGAAAAGGAAAATCTCTGTTACTACTTACAGCAAAATTCACCATTGGGATGAACTTGCTGAGTTTCAGAGTGGTTATGGTTTGGAATAATCTTCCAAGTCATATAAAATACAAAATATTTATCAAAGGTTGTCACGATGATCCAATTCGATTTGAAAAAAAAATAAGATTTTAATAAGATTTTCAACAGACGAAAAATTGTACAAGTTATCAGTAGCCAAAAAAAGGTTGTGGCAGAAAGAATGGAGCTTGTTCTATTCGGTAGTATTCTTTACCTGGCTCTAGAAAATCAAATAGATTTGTCAGAAGTTTTAAATTTTCCATTGACACTAGCACCACTCGCCCTGGCTCACATCGATAGTACAATGCAACAAACTCCAAAGTTAATGCTACTTAATGAAAACATAGTTGTATTTTATATACCAACTACCTTAGATACATTATTATTAATTGAATTGTTATGACTTACCGGCAACATTTGGGGGTTGTACAAGAATAATTCTGGCTAAGGTTTTTGCATTGAAAATTTCTCGTATAGACGTTGTGTTTGATAGTTTCAAACCATCTATTAATGACTGTCAAAGAGATAAAATAAGTGAAGGCGAAAGAAGCAGTATATATGAGATAATTTTAAAGAGCATTATTGAATAAATACTATAGTTCTCATTGTACTTGTATTTTAACGTGAGGGCCAACAAATAGTCTTAAGCTATATTTTCAGAAAGACTCACGGGTTTGGTCCTTCTGTACTTAGAGCTCCCATTTGAGCTTATGGTAAAGAAACTAATTGGTCTGTTTTAGGTGGGATCAAACCCACACCTATAGGTGTCAGAAATTAACCGTATTAACCGCTCGGCTAGACCAACAACATGAAGTTCGTAACGTAATTCTCGCCAAAAAAAAATTTGTCTTCAAAAGAATAGCAAAGGTTTTCACACATCCTAACAGTTATCATGATCGGATTGTCATTAAATCATGAACTATCGAAAATTCGACGGTTTTATTAGTTAAAGTGTAAAACACTACGTACTACATCATTTGTCGTTTAAAACGACTCTTTTATAAATTTTAAAGACCTTAAAATCTTTATTTAAAAAATTTAATTTCTTAAAAAAACTAATATGAAAAATCTGTAGGTCAGATAGATACTTTCTTATATTCATATATAAATATAAAATATAATGAGTAAATAATGCGCCCTCTTGATATTGCGGTTTCTTATAAAAATAAACCGTCGTATTGCACGAAAAATAATTCACCATGAACAATTTCAAATTCTTACAATAATTTTTAAATACGTAAAAATAGATAAAATAAAAACAGAAGGGTAACTTAACACATAAGTAAAAACAGGGAATTTATAACTATATATTACAACAATATGAAGGAAGATATTAACATTAGATGGTCAGAAGAAAGGTATTGATTAGGTAGCTGACCCAATGACCTAACTTCCTGGTCTGATAGTAAGCTTAGCACACCTGACAACCACATCTTCTCGGTATAGCTTTGATTAAGAGACGACGCAGATGAGGGATAGTTATATGCAGAAGTGGAATAGAATATATAATCAACAGTGACACATGCCCGATCATGACATGTTGTCACTTCCTTATATCCGTTTAAACACTGGTGTTGGTAGCTACTTTTTAAAGTCAAATCGTGAACTAGCACTCCTGGTCGTTCGATTTCTTCTACACTATTAGTCTTTTTTAACTGACGCTTTTCGCCTGTAAGGCTTACACCGTTTCGCCATTTACACTTTCCAGTAAGCCGTAATTGTTCTGGAAAAATTGGATGTTTTAATACGTGTTCAGATAACCTGCTTGATTGACCTGATATATCAGAATTGTTCATGTTTTGGTAGCCCAGTTCTCCTTTTGTTACAAAATAATATAAGGGACTAAATGGAACCGAGTTAAAATCACCACACAGTATTACTGGTAAATATTTGGAGTCACTATCTGATTCGGCAAGCCGATCGATCTCAGCAAATATGTATGCAACTTGGGCAAGTTTAATATCACCACGTTTCTGATTAAATAGCAAATGGGTGTTTCCGATACATATAGTGGTTTTATCATAGTCTGAACACGGCTTTAAGAACATTAATATCGCTACATTATTTCGGTCCATCAAATGGATATTCTCGTGATTAAAATCTAACATTTGATATTTGTCTATAGTGAAGCGATTAGTCTTGTAAAAAGTAGCACAGCCGTCGTGTTTGTCACCAGATCGTTTTTTATACACACCAGTGTATCCTAAAATGAACATGTATAAGTTAACAAAAATTATAATAGTTCCGGAATTGTTAATCAAGATGTTACTGAAATGCCTAGGATCGAATGGTAATTTTTATACTAAGCTACATGCCTATGTACATTTCAATCATGTGCGAACAAAGTAACAAAATAAAGCAAAACTCACTCATCTATAATAATTTTCTTATTTTTCCAGACTGGCATAAATGCCCGATAGGCCAAAATAACAGGCCAAAATACATTATAAAATAAAATTCTTAAAAAAATGATAAAAATATGCGTAAAGTGATTGCATATGTTCAAAGGAAATATAATTCAAATAAACGTTTGCGTCACCAGGGTGCATATTATGAGTTTTAACCTTCAGAAATAGATTTTCGTAACATGACATGAAAAGGCAATAATTTCTGGCAAAACTTGCATTCCAAGACTAAGTTATCACAAGTAGCATTTTAAAATACCATAAAATTTTAAGACTTTGAAAATAAATTCTAGTAAAACATAAATCGATATGTTATTTTAGATAAAACTAGACCAGCTTTAAAATGGGTCTAGAAAAATAAATACCATGTTCCTTGAGTTTAGGATGGAACCATTCATAGAAATGTTCTTCCTGCACTTCTTGAAGACACAGAATCTAAAAGAGAATTCACGACTACTATCATTTAAAAAAGTTTTATCTGCTACTATTAGGTTCTATTGAAATGTCAGAATGAATATTGCAATTATTACGTCATATCTTGAGTGAAAAACTCAATATTAAACTCTGATTGTTTTTTTTTTAAAAAATATATATATATATACATATATAAAAAAAATTATTTCCCATATATTTTTAAAATTCTTCAATAACTGTAATTTCTTTACTTTATTGGAATTTTTATACAAATTCGTCTAACCTTTTAAATTGTTACACGTTAGATGCAGCTAAATTTCTAACCTCTCCATTCGAACCACGTATTAAATAAAATGCCTGCTTTCTCCCTCACCCCGCCTCTTTGGAAAATGTGAGTAAAAGCCTATACACCAAAACAACAGAAATTTTCAAGCCACAAAAAATTCTAAATCTGTTATTGGCTCGAATCCTAAATTGCATATTCTTTAAAATGCACTTGTTTTAAGAAAAGGTACTATCATAAAGCTGCTTCAAAAAATGGCTTTCAACTCATAGTTTTAGAGAAGTGTCTTGGCGAGAAATAATCCTCCACACAAAAAGAGTGTAAAAAATTTTATGCTGCATCTTTTTCACTTTTATGTCCTAAAAAAAGAAGAAAGCTAGTTAATCAATAGACGGACGATTGTTACAAAATCTCTTAAAAGTAAAAAAACAAGGTTTTATAAACGTGTTTTCTAAAAATAAAAGCTTAACTTATCCTAGTAATTTTTAGACAAAATGGAGTAAAAGTAAATCAAATTTCGTATTTGAAAAAAAAAGAAGAAAATTCTAGCAAAATAAATCAAAAAATTTGCGTGGATATATTTAACTTAACGCAAGCTAATACAAAAGTTTTAATACCGAACCTGGCACTTTTTGAACGAATTGTCTATTTAAAACTGAGTCGACCTTTCCTCAACAAAAGAGAATTATCGATTGATATATCGCAACCCGGTTGGAACAATCTTTTCCAACGCGAAACTTAGTATGCGTGGACATCTTTTATTTTGACGTCTTTGCTTTACGTCGTACCAAGTGTCGTAAAATCAACAAAGTGCAAATATTTCTATAATAGTAACAACTTTCTCTGTGACAAAATGTTTTTTAGTCTAAAAGTTTCAAACGGTTAATTTTTTGTATAATACAAATGCAACTTTGGTTTTACGATCAACCCGTAATAAATTATAACAGCTAAATATAGCCGGATGTCCGGCGTAGTAAACATTTGACTCTTCTCAATGAAGCAATGTATACGAGAACGCTGTGGAAACGCCTTGACACAAGTTATTTGTTGAAAGTACAAATTGGTTTGAGCAGCTATGAACTCACAAATATCATTCGTTAGAAGATATTCAAGAATGTCGAGTGGGTCATGGTTTAGTACTTCGTCTGAAACTTTTTCATAGTCTGTAAACTCGAAACGGTTGAGGTCTACATTTGGTGGAGCCTCACTTCAAACAAGGTTTTAATAAGGATTATTTTCCTGTTAGTTTTCTTCTTTATTTTAACAAAAAGGGACACTTTCTAAAGGTTCAAGTTCCCCTTAATTTTAAGATTCAAAACATTTTTTTTTTTGTTTTTTTGCATATTTTGACATCTATAAGCATTGCTATAAATTTCATTGGTTGAATAAAGATTTGCAATAAAAAGCTCCAAGTATTGCGTTAAAATATACTAAACTATGGGTATAAAGCGTCAAACATAAATATCTAAATGTTTAATTAAGAGTCCTTCTTAAAGTTGGAAATCGATACTTGTAATTTCACCATTTCGGTTTCATTCCACAGTCAAGAAGTTATAAAAAAGCTCATTAAAAATCTTACATTTTCAAATATAAAAAATCAAATATGCAAACCAGAGCTAGAAATAAATATTATCTTACATCAGCATCTGCAAAAGTAATTTCTCTCAGTAAATTTTGTTTTCTATAATTCCAATCATGGATCCAATGACTGTCCTTGTTTTGTGTGTTCCAATATAAATGTGGATGTTCTTTTAAAAGAATGTCAGCTAAAACATTATAAGAAGCAACTGTGAATTCGAAATTTGAATTTCCTCCCTTCATAACGCGCTCCGGGATGGGACGTTTTAACCATTTGCGACCGAGGGAACAAAAATTTCGAAAGAAAGGATTAGGAACACCACACATTGGACGCGTGAGTATATCTTTTTCTTCTTGCTGTATTGTATATTTTTTTATCTAAAAATACCAAAACCTAGCAACCCTATCATCATTAAATATTACATGTTGTTACGCAGTTTTATGTATTTTTACATTTGTTTTGTTGATTTTAATATTAAGTTTTTAAATTTAAATAATGGAAAATACATATTCATGCAATTTCTACTTTTATATTAAATAAGAATTTAAAAAATTTAAACAGACTTCAATTAAGATTCAGGGAAAAATTAAAATGACCCCGCAAAAATGCTGCTTTCCAGCCTTAAAAGTATGTCAAGCCATATTAAGGCTTCCGAAAAATAATTTTTAAAAAACTTACACATTTCTATCTTTAAAATTTGAGGCTTTCACAAAAAATTACAAGAAGAACTAATAACAAGTGCTAAGTAGCTACTGGACCCCTGCTATTTGAAAAATTCTAAAAAATCCGACTCTGTCACAACTCATCATTTATGGCCCCCTATTGTCATAGAAAATTTCAGAAAAAACTAATGAACGGTTTCCAAGAAAATCAAAAAAATTCAGTTCAATTTTAGACCACACTCGGGCCTAATACCCTGAAACGTGAGTTTTATCCAAAATATCCGACTCTGTGACTACTCATCATTTATGGTCCACTATCATCATGCAAATTCTTAGAATAAAATAATGAACGGTTACTGAGAAAACTGTGTAACGGACGGACTGACGGAAATGAATTTTAAAGGACACCATCCGGCAAACCGGGGTCCAATAATTGAGAAAAAGTTACTGACGTACAGATGAAGAGCGGATAGACAAATATATGGGTGAATTTATAGAATTCTTTCGGATTTAAAACAAAATAAATCTAATTATTAGTACTGGAAAAAGAAAGGTGAGTCTTCTTAAAAAGAGAAAAAATAGAAATGATAATGAACCCTTGTATAAGTCAAAAATTTCAAATACAGAGAAAAAAGTTAAAAAATATCATTGATCAAAAGAGTGTTCTTCATAAAATTTAACCCGTCCTAAGTATACCAGCCCAGGACCTAGAAATATTTAAAATAAAAAAGACATATACAAAATTATCTGCAAATTTCTGTAGAATAAGAACATTATTTCACGGAAAAAAATTTTAAAACGTTACTTTAGGTCAAATTTGATATATTCATTGACCGTATATGAAAAGGGTTTGCAATTAAAAAAACAATATCCAGGTAATTTAAGCCCTTAAGAAATTTACAATCAAATATATATCTGTATATAAAAAAATTAAAATAAATTATTAACTAGAAAAAAAAAAAGATTTTCAGTCAAAAAAGATACAGAATTTCGGGAAAGTACTGAAAAACAACAGTTTTTGACAGGTGGCAATTTGGGTGTATGGCCCTCAAACTTGGAGGTAAAAACAAACATGTTATTTTTAGGCCTAAAATCTTTAGTAAAATTTTGACCATATATCGAGAAGGATTGAATAAACCTCCGCAATCTAAAGTCAAAAAGTGAAATATGATATCAACTCTCTAAGCGAGTTTAAAATGATTAATAGAAACAAAAGGGTCCTAAATTTAAGAACAAACGTAGTAACTTAAAGTGATTTTCAATCGCTTTTACATGTGTGGTTCAGATAAAAGTCCTGCTGGAATGGAGAACCATGTTTTTTATTTTGTTAAAATAATTCTTCCTTTCTCAAAATATGACTGATTTAACAACATACTAAATATATTTTAAATATTACTTAATATAATATTAATATAATATAAAAATTCATTTCAAATGAAGGTTAAATCTTAAAAAAATGATAGCAAAATACTGATTTTAAAGTCTCTTTTGTGCATAGTAGGGCATAATTGCCCAGTCCGAAAAAACGTAGAAAATGGCTGACATGATCAATATCATGGAAATGAGCGTAACTTCTTTAAAAAATTAAAAAAAACATATATGCAAATTTTGGGTTGTTTTGGTGAATGTTCAGTCATGCTTACCCTTTCCCAAAAAAATGTTAATACAGTTGGCATGCCCAATATGTAAAACATTTATACACAAATAAAAAAGTCAAAAAAGACGAATTTTGGACACGCCTGTCAACCAAAAAAAATTTCAGCAGACTGACAGCCAAACATTAATAATCACAACTTTTTGAGAATAGTAAAAAGAAAGACGACCTTCATCATTTCAGGTGAAAATTTAGGTTTAGGTCCCAAACAATAACTTTCAGTAGATGAGCCAAAAGATTCACCTGATAGGAAAAGTTAAAAAAACAGCTTTCAAAATAATCTTAGAAATGTTGATTTTAGGCTCCAAATGAAAGTAATTTGGCTTTTTCAGGCTAAGTAACAAAAAACGATATTATTATATTTACCAACAATGATTTTTTTTATAACTTTGAATTTCTGCCACCATGCAAAAAATTGCTGAAAAATTTAATGATCGTTTTTCAAGAAAAATTCATTATGAATAGACGTGAAACTATAATGACCTTCAACTGCTTTACTGAGGGTCAAAACAAGACAATTAGACAGCGAAAAGTGGCTAAAAAAAATAAACAAACAAAAGATTTTGATAAAATTCCGAAAACTGTTTTTAATGAAAAATGACATTTGGGCCCATTACAGAAAAACCAGCTTTTGACAAGTAAAAATTTGAGTCAAATTCATGTGCAAAATTTGAATAAAAGTAAAGAACAGATTTCGAGAAATAGCCAAAACAATGCTTTTAGACCTAAAACGGTTGTATTAAAATCCCGGATCAAATGGCAATTAAAAAAAAAACTTAAAATTTTTCACTTTTCTTGCTTTATGTCAAAAAATTTCAGCAGAAACTAATTGACGATTACAGATAAAAAATGTTTTGCATGGATGAAAGGGTGGACATGGGACATTCGCAGGGAGTTCAAATAAAGGCTCATAAACAGGTCATTAAGGATTTGTTGCTAAAGATAAGAAATTTTCCAAATCTAAACGCTGTTTTTCTGTTAAACTTCACAGGAAAGGTGGATAAGCAAAATTACAAGAAATAAAATGCTTGGATTCAAGAATTTTTACCATGTTTTTTTATGACCATTCTGCCGTGTTTTGGCAAAAAGAATAAGTGACATTTTCTCAAAAATTAGTTTTACAGCTTTTTATTTTAGGTAGTAAGTTACATCTTTTTACTTAGTATTTTTTGAAAAGATACACTCCGTCTTGTTTTTAACATGGCAAAAGGAAGTGACAGAGAGACTCTATTTTAATCTGGCAAAAAGAAGCATGTTATTGGACCTCATTTGTGGGATTATTCTTGTCTTACTTCATAAACATATTACTTTTGTTATGAAATAACAATGAAATAACAGACGTATTCGAGGAAGATGGAGAGGCTGAACCAGAATATGAAACTGTTAGAACAAGCAAAAGGTTAAAATGTTTATTACTTACTATAATAAGGGTACTGTCTAATCTGAAATAAATAGACTATGTCAAAAAAATTTTGCATGAATTTACATTTAAATGTATATATATCATTTTGTCTATGTTTGAATATTTCGTGTTTTTTTAGTGACAACAACACCATAATTCCATCACAGTCAAAGCGGTGCAGAACTGCCAACGCATCATGCATGATAAATTTTCATGAATTCTAATGTTGAATTATCCTCAACATAAAAAATATTCAGATGATAAATGAATCAAATAAAAAACCTCATTTCATCATTCAATCCAAGTGTGAGCCACTACAGACGGGAGTATTCCTCAAACCGTCTATATTTACCACCGGAACTAACAATTACTGATATTTTCAACAATTTTAAGGAACAAAATCCCGATACTGATGCTAGTTATAACAATACTGGTCTGTTATTAAAGACCTGAGCATTAGTTTTGTAAAATTAGGGGAATGAGAGCGGTGTTTAAACGTTTTTTAACATGAAAATGACAACGAGGAGACACACTGCAATGTTCAATATGCCAAAGGTGGAAGGATCACAATGAAAAAGCAAGTATCGCTCATGCGATGTACAAAAGCGATGATCTTTGTTCTGACGCAACGGATACTCTTTACATGGCAGTTTAGATGCAGAAGGTGATGAGTGCTCCCTCCAATGCGTGGTGTAAAAACAGAAATTTTTACAAAAAGACTGGTGACTTTTCACGAAACATTTGCAACACTGGAAGGAGGGAAAAAAACTTCATTAAAACCTATCGGTGTTATTTGGCATGACGCAGTTGAAGGTAGATATGCCGAGGAAGTAGCAAGCTCATATATAAAGGTGATTATCAGTCACGTTTGTAGAGATTATAAACATTTTGTATTTTTGGCAGATAATTGTAGTGATCAACACAAAAACTGGACAGCGTTAGCTCATCTAATAAACATGGACCACAGACCTAATACCATCACCATCAAGTATTTCATCAGTGGACATACATTCATGTCTGATGATTAGTTTCATCACCAAATTGAAAAAGAGGTGAAAAAACGTTTTTGATTTTTCAAACATCGTTTCCAAAAAAAGGTTCGCAATAGAAAAAAGTGAAGTTGACTTTTATTATTTGTAAAAGGGAGTGGTTACAACTGGTAAAAACTTTGCAAACAAACCGAAGCTTGCTGATGTTGAGGTTGTTCAATTACGGAGAGATGATGCCCAAATGCATTAAAAAAAAAATGTCACCAAATGAAACTTCTTCCACTTATGCCTCAAACACAGACAGACATTTTGGAAAGATCTTTATGTTGATGAAAGCTGATCTTACTTCAAACTTTGCATGACATTTAAAACTTATTAGTAAGACATTTATATTGTTTCAATATCTTAACATGTTTTTGTTAAAGTGGGTTCCTATAAATAAAATGTATGACAATCCTTCTTTATTTTTTGTTGCTTAGTACTTTATGCCAGTTTATTCTGTTTTATGGAATTTTTTTATTTATCGGCAAAAGAAAGTAAGTAATTTTATATTGCTAAAAATAAAAAAATAATGAAAAAATTATAATTTTGCGAAAAAATACATTAATTACTAATTTGATATTAACCATAATAATTAAAAAACATTGTTTTCCATTTGAAGGCTAGATAATTTTATTAAATGCTTATTTTCTCAAAACTGGCCAAATGACTTACTTCCTTTTGCCAAAACACGACAGCATTTCACTTTGCAAAAAATTGTAAAGAGTTTGTTATAGCATTTTCGTGTTATGATGACGTTACTGCTCTAATGAAATCTGCACTATTTCTTTGATCTCACAGGATGATCCAAATTAATAACGCCTTTAAATATATACATATAAATGAAAAAAAAAAAAAAATTAATCAAATACAACTTTTTTAAAAAAGAGCTTGTTAATATTTTCACCGAAAAATAAAGCAAGAATTAGAAATTTACAGGTAAGTGGAATTCTAGAAATACCACTGGAAAAACCAAGATAAATGGTTCACCAAATCTTGGTACAAAAATCTTATTCTTAACGGATAGTATATACAAAAAATTACCTAAAGAGTATTTCTGTTTTAATGAAAATTAGACATAAAAAAATTCTAACAATTAATAATAGGGACAATATTTGAATACCAATTAAACCATAGTAATGGGGGTCAGATTACTCCATAAAGGCATTTTATATTTATTTGTCTGTATAGAGTAAACTATGTGTAAGCATTATGTAAGCATATGTGCTGTCATTAATAATAAAGATCGTTTAAATAAAATTCAATATAAAAAATTATTATATAGAAATATAATTTTAATTTATAAACTTTCAAAAAAATCTCTGGGCTCTGCTAATCCCTGGATTTCATCACTATAATTATAGAGAGCTAAATATTTTAAAATTACAACAAGTCAGGTGTAAGGGGTAGCTATTTAGACAAACTGTCTGATGCTGGGTCTTCACATATTTCTTTTAGACACCCGGTGCTTTCAAAGCACATTGAAATTAAGCAACAAATGGCAAGAAAATAACCCTAAACGTTTTTGTGGAGTTAATTTATAAAAAAGTAAATAATTTCCAATTACCTAGAAATACTGTGAATAAAAAAAAAACGAGTGAGCTGAGATACTTTAAAATAAACTTTCTATTCACTCTCAATTTGGGAGTTCAAAATAAGTTGATCTATTCACTTTCAATTTGGCAGTTTGGAAAAGAGAAAAAATCAGCAGAGCAGCAGACGGGGATCAAATCTCTGATCCTAATTTGTATTAAATTAAATGAGAAATCTGATACTTCCCTTCTACTTTTTTTCCTCCTTCTAAAACTTTAAATTTTTAATTGGAAAACTGGAGCAGTATAAGATAATATGGCTATTTAAAGTTAAGCACTTAAGGTTTTTTCACAGTTTTTGGGCTGTATATAAAATGTTCAGATGGTATGGCTGATTAACGTTCGGTGAAGGTTAATTTGTTTTGTAGATTGAGACGAGGCAGAAACTTTGGTGCAGTTAAGCCAGGCTGCATATATATCGGGTCGTGACTTAGATTAGTAACATTATGTCTACTATTACATGTTACAAATGATTTTAAATTATTCTGAAAGTTCTGGTAGGAATGTCTTCACGTATAGGTTTATATGCAAGAGAATTTTTCAACTGGGATAAGTCAATGTCGCGTTGTTGATAAAAACTGAATCCTTATACTTATCGTATGTTGTTGGAGAGTGGAAATTGAGTAGGGACTCAAGTGGTGCCTGGTTCATAAAATCATTTTGCCCATGGTCATATGTTGAAAAGGCATTTGAATTATCAAGAGATTGTTCTAATGATGTCTGGCTGATTGAATCGTTGTATATATAATCAGATAAATAGTTCTGAACAACGCAGTGGTGAAATTTGGCCTGTGCATTTACTGGCTCATTGTAAACTGGCTCATTGTAAATTTGACCATGTGATGATGAGGACTGGTCACCAAAGGGTTTATGTGCTGTGTGCTGGTTAAATAAATCATCATATCTATGGTCAAGTGAAGAAGAATTGTGATCATCTTTTTTGTGATCATAAGATAAATCACTAAGGCTATCAGCCAACGAAAACCCCATTGACTGAATGTTGGCAGCATACAAATGCACAGGATAAGTAGGGTCATGTGGATTGAAACCATTAGGCTGTGTCTTCCCAAAAAACTGAGGGTTGGATAATGCTGCATCATTTAACTTCAAGTCACAAGTTTTATTACAATTAGTACTATTGGCTGAAATGACAGTAGTATCAATGTCTTCTTTAATCGAACAAAAAGGTCGAACACGAGCAGAGGGAATCATTCGCAGATGGGAAATTTCATTGGCTGGAGGGAAGCCTTTGGAACGAACATTTTGAAAGCTTTCCTCGTGAATTTGGTCATTTGAGATATCTTCAAAACAATCAACAGACGGAAGCAATGAAGAACAGGCCTAAACATGAAATAAGAAATATGTACCAGCTATAAAAAAAGTTGTTAGAAACTTTTCCATTTTTCTCAAGAAAAGCTGTTCTAATTCAGCTGAAATCTTGTACAAAGCTAAAAAATATTACTGAGGCGTTTCATCAGGCGAGACTTTTTCGGGGCTTGTACAGGTCAGTTCAATAAATGTTTAAAAAAAATTATCAGCTTATCAACACTTATCAACATTTAGGTATCACTAAAAAGAAAGGTAAAGGGGTATCAGATAGGTGGAGTTTTGGGATATTCCATAAAATGTGCAGATTCTCTTGCCAGTGGCATCCCACTATTGATAATAATTTCCAGTATATTTTCAAAGTTTGTTTTTAATTTTTTTTGCTGGTTTCACAATCTGACAATGTGATTCTAGAATACTGTAAATATTCCTGAACAGTTTTTCAGTGCAATGAAAGATATGTATATAAAAAAAATTCGTAACAATTTAAATGCAATAAACAATGCTGGAAATGTTTACCAAAAAAAGTAGATTGCACGTGGAAAGCAGTTCGATGGAATTGACATGAAATCAATAAATAATCCAAGCCACAATCATAAAAAAAACCCATATAAAATAATCTAAAACACTTCCTTTGTGGGATATTGCTCAAAAATATTTGTTTTTGCTCCCATTTAGATCATTAATTTAGATCACTAATTTCAAATGTAAACGCAATTTTTTTGTATACATTATTTAAAACTTAATCGTTCTTTTCATAGCAGAATAGATTCATCAGCAGAAATGTCTCAGCCAAGTGTCAATAATCAATTCCAGTGACTAACTAGGTAAACATATATGGCTTTAAATTTTTAGTCCTTTTCATATGTCTCACTTAATATTAACTAATGTAAGTAAAGTGTAAAAATTTCTTAATCAAACATACTCTATTTTGTGGTAGGATAATCTAAAACACTTCCTTTGTGTGATATTGCTCAAAAATATTTGTTTTTGCTCCCATTTAGATCACTAATTTAGATCACTAATTTCAAATGTAAACGCAATTTTTTTGAATACATTGTTTAAAACTCAATCGTTCTTTTCATAGCAGAATAGATTCATCAGCAGAAATGTCTCAGCCAAGTGTCAATAATCAATTCCAGTGACTAACTAGGTAAACATATATGGCTTTAAATTTTTAGTCCTTTTCATATGTCTCACTTAATATTAACTAATGTAAGTAAAGTGTAAAAATTTCTTAATCAAATATACTCTATTCTGTGGTAGGATGCTTTTATGACCTGGTGCGTTCCATAATTTATTCAATGTGTAATATAAATGAATTTTAGGCTTGACTGTAACACCTCGGTAAAGGGTTGATGCTATATACAATAGGATATCATGAGAAACGAATTGTTACTTTATTTTTGTAAAAAAATATATGTGATGACTTTTGAAAACATTTTACCCATGGCTGACTGCTTGAAATACAGATTAAACTGGTATGCAATATATATGCACATGTACATAGTTCCTCAGTTATAAAAATGCAAAAATTTTTAATGGGTCATCGTTATTTATTTCATCGGCTACTTATCAATGCCCAAAAAAATTGAATCGATTCATTTCTTCAACTAGGGGCTCATCCTCCTATAACACATTCTGAAATTCACTAGCTTTCTTCTTATGCAAGGGCTTTCCTCTAAAAGGAGGTTTGGATCTTTCACCAGCCATTTGAAAGCTGAGGAGTGTCCAAAATTTTATGGTTTTCTTCTTTCTCGTCAAATTTGCCTTGCAAATCTGAATTGTAGTTAACCCATCCGTTTCTGAACCAATGACAAACTCTTCTTCACCAGAAGAGGAATAATTCAATGATGAAAGATTTGAATCATCAGGCAGGACAAAATCTGTGGAATCTAATGTAGAATACAACCACTTTTTCACTGCCATTTTTAATTTTTTTTTAAATACAATAATTGTTGACATACTCGCTGTAAAGAAGCCATTTTGGGCTTAAAAGTTCCATAGATCAATCTAGATTGAAAAAAATCTAAGTTTGGCATTAGGCCAATATCAAAAATACACAGAGGCTCTAACCACACACCTCCACACCCGAGTCTTGGCTTTGAAAACATGCCGCAGAGTGCTTTAAAGTTTCTGAAAACCTGATACAACGTGCCCGAAAACTGGATTCTTGCAATAACTGATGAGATAATTTTGTGGCAGCATTAGTTCAAGATTTTATGGGTAAAATAAGTTTTTTGAAGTTTCGCACTTTGAGGCCTAAATGGTGCATTGGAGAGTAGACAAGTTGGAAACATTTTTTAAATATTTGTGCTCATTCCAAAACCAGATTTTTGGTCTATTTTAGCCTCATTTACCCTAAAACCGGGCAAACAAGAATTTTCAAAAAATGTGGCTATGTCCCTTTATACCAAGAAGTAATGAGTGAATAATGAGACCTAGATGTATAATGGAAGAACTTTATTTGTTTAAAAACGCATAAATATATAGTTTAACATAAAAACGAAAAGAAGAAAAGAAAGGAAATGGTATGATAAAATGTCTCGTAAAAAAGAATTTAACACATGATGATTATAGATATTGTTTGTTTAAACAAATAATATTTAAAAATAAAATGGAATAAGCAAAAGCCATCAGCTATACACCATTGAAGAATGTAAAATCTCATCTAACGCTTTTGACAATAAACGTTATATTCTTGATGCTGGTATAACCACTTTACCACATGGACATTATTTTTTTGTAAAAATGTGAAAAAAAAAAAAAAAAATTTCTAGTTTTGAATATAAAATTACTTATAACTATCATATTTTTTGATAGAAATAATCCATTCAAATGTTCTAAAAATAGAACATTTTGTATGTATTTAGGTAAATATGTAGGTATTGTATAACAATAACCTGGTAACTTACCATAGTCTTGAAATATGAAAAGATGAAATCGACCGTATGGGTCATGTAAGACAGAGACATTGAAAAATGTGTCATAAAATTTTAAACATCGTTCTGTCAACCAAGTTAAATTCCCGTCTCCTGGACCTATCAAACCAACATGAGGACGTCTTCAATTTACAAATACTGATATAAGTAGACTGGTGCTAAAAATTTGTAATTTGAATATTCGTTTCTGTATTTTGAGCACCATGTTTGTTCTCGATCGAAGTTAGCTTTGATATGATTTAACAAAGATTTCAATGTTAAAAAACTTTTTTTGTCAACAATTTCGGAAATGCGTTAAAAGATTTACTTTCACAAAATTTATTTTTGTTTGATGTCTTTTAAAAAATGCTTCTAATTACATTTTTCTGACAAATGACTGGTTAAAATTTAAAAGTGTTTGTTTGACAAACACAATATAACGTTATTAACAAAAATACATAACTTTCAATTTGTTTATTAATTGTTACATTCACTTTCCATCTTGATAATTGTCAACTTTGTAAAATAAAACATAAAAAAGACTTTTTCGATTTAATTTTCAAGATCAATAGAAAGACAGCTGTGTCAATAGAAAGACAGCTGTGTCATCATTGCGATGGAAGATCAATTAAACAACCGTGACATTTTTGTAATGTGCCTCTTATAATTTCAAGCATAAGTTTTGCGCACACGTCCAGTAGTTTTAATCAAAACTGCTCTTGTTACATAGTACACATTTCAACTTTATCGATTTATCATCTATTAAATAAATTATTGTTTATGATCGTGCGAGCCATCTACATTGCAAAAATAATTAGTTCATTTATTCTGATCTGGGACCTAATTTCTGATTGGTTGTTCTGGATCTATCATTCTATGTTCCTCCACTGATGTTTTATTATGACCTCATTTGCTCCTCTTTTATTGTCATAAAACTTTCCTACTACCAACAGCATTGCGGCCTGTTTTTGACGAGGGCTGGTAAATTTTTTGGAAATTTCTGAGTAAGAGACTAGAAGTATATTTAAATTTACTTTTAAAATTATGAGAATCCATTCACTCGTGGTTTTTCTTTAACTACTGTTTTGTGTTCTTTTACCTTCCTTTTACTTTTTAAAGCTAGTTTTGCTGCTTTTACCTTTCTAAAAATTTTCGTAAAACCAACCACTCTACACCATGATGTTTAAAAAGTTATGAGTTTACCTGAGCCATGTGCTTGGTTATCATGATCATCTTCAAAATGAATTTCTGACCCAAATTTAAAACGAAAATATATAAGATATGCATATACGATAACCTTTGGAATACAAACACCTGTAATACTGAAAAAAGAGTTTCCAGTAAAATAGTCTCAGAAAGAAAAGCATATTGAAAATTAAAACAACCAAATCAGTTTTGTAGAGTGGTCCAAAATTCAATTGAAACAGCAATGATGTTTCTTAAAAGTTTAGAAATTAAACTTAAAAGGTTTCTTAATTCAGGCTTGGAGAAACAGAGGACTCCTGCCCCTCCATTGCTTTTATACAATTAAAAAAAAAATTTTTTTTTTCAAAAATTTTTGTTTGAAAATAAGACTAGGCTGTTCAAAAAAAACTTTTCCATTTTATGAACTGCTTATGATATTTTAAAGAATATCTTGGTAAAATTCCAAAAATTATTTTTAACTTAATAATCAGGAAAAAATAAGAAACTTGGCTGCAAGATGGTTTATTTGTTATAAAAAAATTTATATACATTTTCACATAATTAGCCACCAAAAGCTTCTTCCAAAAAGATTGTCAGATTTCAATCTTCTCAATTGCCAAGTAATTGACACCAAGGTTTGTTAATATGACATGATATTATGTATGTAATTATTATGCATTAACAAAAGACCCAAGTTAGAGCTTTTTATAACATAAGCTTATAGTATTAGACCTTTAATCTATAAACCAAACTTTACTTAAATAGCTAAATAAAAAGTAACAAAAATCTATATATCTGAAATTAACTAACTAGCTTATATTTTCTAAATAATTATAAACTATGTTCAGCCTTTGCTATTAAAAAATGTATCTTCTTTACCCAAAATAAATTTTAAATTACCTAAACGCTTAATGATCAGAAATCATTTTTTTATAACTTTATAAATCTAGTCAAGTGTAAGGTGCCAGGTATTATTTTAGATTGGATTTAAGACGGGAAATCAATCTGAATTCTGAGGCCTGAAAAAAAAAATTGAACCAGGTATCTTTTTTTATTTAGAAAAGTCGTAAAATGGTGTTTTTTTTTAGTGAATATCAGCAAAAATTATTATAACTTTTAACGCAACAAATTCAGGTGATTAACAAAACTTTGTAAATACTGTAATAAGTATTTCTTAATTTGAAAAAATATGGATCAACAAAAGTTTTAAGTAGGTATCGTGCTGTCAAGCTAATATTATTTCAAGAAACAAGCATTCCAACATAGAAAAACAGAAAACACATACCTGCTGATCCAATGATTTTCCAATACTAAATTGAAATCAAATACAAATATCACATGTACATCTTTAAAAATACCTCCATAAATACAGAGAACATACCATGTGTTTCAAGGCCCAGGCAGTGATTCAAACTTGAGGATGAGCCCCCAAATGCAATCATTCATTTTCAATGTAAGGCAAGGTGAACATGCATAGTGTTGTGATATTACAAATATAAGAAATTATCGAATAGTCAAATTTAATGCTTTTATGAATTATATGGTAAAAAAATAATTATCTATAACTATGGGTTAAAATAAAATTCACCATGTGGAAATCATAACAACTTGAACCTACCATCATTACAAAAATCTTCCAAACAATTTTTAAATACCTAGTGCTACCTTAAAATACAGGTTATTAGGAATTTTTGATACAGTAATATTTAGCAACACCACGAGAAGCAAAAATCATTTTTTCAGGATTTAATGAGAGCAATTCATAACAATTTAAAAAATCTTTCAGGGTGAAAATATTAGTGATAGTATGAGTTTATCAACAGATTTAATTTTTTTCTTGAGTTTTCTAGCTTTAGTGGCAATCCAGACTAAAAATTATTTCTGTAAAGGATATCTAAAAAAGATATATAAGCAATGTTCTAAATTTAACGCAACCTTTGAAAAAAGAATTGAAACCATTTAATCTTGCAGTGAAATATTAGGTAAAAGGTGCTGCTCGATCAAATTTAAAAAGTTACAAGACACAATATCCGTTAGTGCTAACCAAAATAATGGATGATACTGACAATTTTATTATTTTTTCTTTCTTACAATCAAATTCTAATGAGTATAAAATAATTGTAATACAACAAAAAGATTATAATGAAATGAAAATCTAAATAGCCACAATACTAAAACAATGTCTTATGCTAATGTAATAGCTTATTTAAAAAATAATACTTAATTATTTTTATAGTATATATAAATATATATAGTATATATATAGTATATATTTTATAGTATATATACATAGAAATTTTGCTATAAATGCAGAAATGTTTGTATACACTTGAAAATATTGAAATCTTGGTTTACACCTAGAAATGTAGGTATGCACATGAAAATATTCGTATTAAATTTTAATAAAAACCAACCAAAAACTTAAATGTTCATAAATAATGTTTAGCATCTTAATCCAGACTCAATTTAATATACAGGAAAAATATCTAGAATTTATATTCATATTTTCAGAATATTTTTGGCTCTGCAAAAGATAAAAAATACCTGCTGTAAGTAGAGATAGAATTGAATGATGCACCATTTACACCGTTACTCTAGAATAATAATAAAAACGCTTTTATCATTGGTTTTAATTCAACATGCTTCAAACAGAATTTCAAAAGGTACCAATAACGTTGAATACTCAAAGAAAATATTGATTAACTATTAGTGTTCACTCATTGCTTTCTAGTTTTTGTTAGACTTAAGTTAAATCGTATCACCACGAAATTATAAAAAATAAAATTTGCATGAGCAGGCCTGGTTGTAAGTAAAAATGCAATGAAAAATTGGCAAGCATGGGTAATTTTATAGGACTCTGTTTTCTTCAAGAAGGGCAAATGGGGTAAAAATACAAGATAAAAAATACATTAAAACAATTTCATTTCATAAAAACCTCAGCCATTACACTTTTGACTGTTTTTATATCACAAATGTCCTTTTAAGTGTTCACTTTTAAATAAGCCCCAAATAACTCTTCATCCTAATTAAATATAGCACCTGCAAAAATCAGTTGATAGACCAAGCAGTAAATATAAGAATAGTTTTACATTCTATCAAAGGTGCCCATGATTATCATTAAAAATACTATTTACACATACAGTTATTCAAAACAAGAAACATGACACCAAATTAAAACAAAAACTTATTGTCAAGTTGGCACCCTAGATTCAATTTTCAATCAAAAATTAAATTTTTTTATTTTTCAACAGAAACAAAACTTGCTTAAAGAACACACACACGTGCTCTTGTGTCACATACGTGGCTTAGATACTTTTTTTGTTGTTTATAGAAAGTAACGGATGTCTAAAACATGCTTAACAAAGAAAATATACACTATCGGTAGTAAATTTGTTTGCATAAAATTTTAAATATTTAAATCTGAATAAAGCATTTTATCTAATAAGAGTTGCTAAATTAAAAAAAAAAAAAAAAATAACACTTCTATGAAAAAAAAAAAACACTTCTATTTTAAAAAATTCATAAATTTCTTTCATGGATTTTGGCTGATTCCGATTTTTCAATTTTTTAACGTTGTACATAGTTTCCTAGAGGTGTATAACCAGTGAAATTAATGTGAATAAAAAATGTTGTTATCAGTTAATCCCATCTGTCAATTGCAACCTTTATTCCATTAAAGACTATATTACTACCATAAAAAATCCATTCATAAAAAAGATGACAGTCACCATGGATCTTTTTCTATGAAAGACATAGGTGAATATTTTGACCTACCCGCCTGGCAAACTGTGAGGATTTTCATTTTTTTTTTGAGGGAGGTTATTTCGTTTTGAGAAATAAAAGTTTAATGGGATGGAACTTTATTACTTCTTTAGGGCACTTATTCAGAATTTCTTTAGGAGCAGAATATTTCCTTTAGTTAAAACTTTGAGCTTGCATGAGATGATGATTCCCATCAATTATAAATTATATTGATCACATCAATAAATTTTAAGGGCATTACATAACAGTTTAGCGATGTTATAATTTTTTCTTTGCAAATGGAATCAAAAACTTGCTGGATGCTCATGAAAAGTAGTTTACTAACATTAACTTCAACTCTAAAATTTGCAAAATACCAAAAAGTTCTGTTCTGGGAGCTACACTTTTTCTAATTTTCATTAATGATTTGCCTGGTTGTTCGCAAGTTTGCAGTATATGAAGATTACTTTATCTTTATCCTTAGGGAAAACAAACCATGCCTTTGTTGAGGTTGAAATGCCAGTTGATTTGAAAGATTATCTTTACAAAGTTGTTGAATGGGGTAAGAAATGGCTGGTGTCATTTAATGTTTCAAAAATGAAGCTTCTTTCCATACACCGTATTAAGACACCTTTCTTCTGTGCTGAGGAAGGACAGTGAACACTCTGCCCTCTGATTGCTTTCCTTTGGATTATGATCTCGATCTTTTATGTCTAATGTCAAACATTTTTTTTCTTATTTTGTGTAAAACCTGCTTTATCTCTTGTTTTACATTACTGTCTAGTAGTGGCTTTAGTCTTACAGTAAGCAAATGATTAAAAAAACAAACAAATTGTTATGAATACTTGTTCACCACTTAATATTTTTACCTAAAATTTTGTAAGTGTGAGAGAATTTTTTTTTTTTGAGACCCATGAAGTATTAGAGGTTTAGTCTGCAAACAAAGAAGTTTCATAAATGGTCCATGCTAAAAAAATTTTGCATGCATTTTTGGAAGGTGCTAAATTTTTTAAAATCCAAGTTAATAATCTTCCGTGTTGGAAATTAATTTGATTTTGATGATGAAAAGGCCTAAAGTAAATTTTCAGACTGTTTTAAAATAAACTTCTGTTGTATCAGCTATATCTCAGAATGAGATGAAAACACCTCTCGCACTTATGTTAATATCAAAATTAGCAAATTCAAAGAAAATACTTAATTTATTCAAATGAGCATGCTATCCTCAAAAATAAAAAACGATATACATAATCAAACACAATCAAATTTAATTAAAAAAAATAATAATAACAAAGGTATTTTTTCCATCTACTCTCTATTCTAGCAGTAACACTATTTTCCCCTGGACCATAAGATTTAAATTCATTTCAACAACATGAAGGTCTATACTCTGAAATTTACTGTTATACCTTCCACTTCAAAAGTTTGTGTCTCAATAAACTCTAACCTTCCTTCAAGGTTACTACACCAATACTCAATATTTGCAAAACTGACAAAACACAAAACTATTAAGGAGAGAACTTCTCCTTTAACTTGTGCTATATAACTAACATAAGCCATGACTTTTGTTTTACCAAGGTTGGCTCACAAATCCTTTGACAACAAATAAGACTTCCATACTTTTAGCTTGACTGATATTGCTGTAAGTGTGTTACCAGCTAGAAAAACTGAGTTAATCTCTCCTGAAATAGCTTCAAACACAATGATAAATATTAAGAGATTTACCATGGAACTTTTACCTGAACAATTAAATTTTGCGTTAACCCTAACTTGATTTTTTATTTCCTCAAAAAGAGACAGACAAGGCTCTATTATATTAATATTCAAAAAAATATTATTTCATTTTACTTAGTAGTGCTGCAACCAAAGAAACAAAAGAGAGAGAAAAAAAAAACAAAAACTCACTATCACAAATTACCGATTTTAACAGAAAGATGACCAGCACCAAAAAATAGTGTTACTTTGCTCAAAAATATGGTAAAATAACACATTTTTCAAATAAGAAAAGTATATATAAAAAAAAATGCTTAAAAAATGTTAATAATAAAACAAGGTAGGTGACTAGCTTGATTTTGACTAGTTCTTCCATAATTCATTTCTCTATTTTGGAAATTTTAACTAGCTTATGTCCAAAGATATTTCTTGATTTACCAGAAATTTTAAGGCGCTAAGAATGTTATGTCTGGTAATATTAAACACTTTGAATGTTTCATCAGGGCTAAGTATAAACGGAAAAATTTAACTAAAATATAATTTTCAATTTATTCTATCAAATGCTTTTTCTAGGTCTATAAATGTAAAATATAGATTTTACTTACTAGCTAAATACTTCCTCTGTAATTTCTTTAAAAGAAAAATAGCATATTTAATTCCACGAACTGGAATTAAAATTCTTATCTCATCTAAGTTAACCCACTTTCTGATAAACTTTTTGAAAATATTTCAAAATCTTACTTAAAAACTGATACTTATGAGTTTCTCTAAAATTATCAAATATCAAAACAAGTATTTTGGTTTACACTAGCATCATTTAATTCCAATACTTTACTCTTAGACTCAAAACTTTTCTTAGCACATTTTTTTTCTTTTCAAGTAATACTGGTCTATGATGAATAATTATGCATTCTTCAGTAAGTATAACTATTACATAATTTAAATTTGAATTTCCACATATCTAATATTATTTCTACCAACAATAACTAAAATCTTATTTATTCAAGCATATATGCAGTATTCACTAAAATATCAAAACTGTTTATTTGACAATCATCTAACCCACACTGTGGAGCAATTAAGCATTTCAATCAAGTGCCTACTCTTTTTGCACAAATGCAAGAAAACTGAGGAAAAAACCCATTAAAATAATAAGTGATTTAAAAAAAAAGAAAAGAAAGAATGCTAATTTAAGATCAAATATTTTGGTTGTTTGAATCCATCTAACACCAATCAACAAAAAAAGATAAAAAAAAGAGTAAAATACTATCAAAGTCTTATTTCGTATATGCCAGAAAAAATAATGAAAATATCTTTTAACACCACTATATTAATTATGCATTTAGTATAAAATATTTAGTATAACTGATAATTATGCATTTAACACAAAATATTTATTACAATTGATAATTTCCAAAATTATTAGTTTAATTTTTAAAATGGACAAAATATAATATTTTCACATACCAAACAGCAGAATTATTTTTAAAAAAATTTGACATTTCATTTCATAAGGTTTCAGGGCCCAAGATCTTTGAACCACAACCTTCAGCAAATAACTTAATTCTTTCAGGACCGCCCAGCCAAATACCGTTCCCACAGGAACGATGACGTTGTCCGTTGCTACGCACCCGGTATCACCTGATATCACATTTGAACTGCCCAGTATTGTTTATTATGAACATGCGCTACATTTGAGTTATAACAGTTCACAACAGTGAAATTTTTCATATTTTATTCATTTTTGAAAAGGAAACAAAATTAATGACAACAAAAAAAATTATTCACTCTCCCAATTATTCAGTAAGCTGTTGCTTATTGTTTGGAAACTAACATTGATGGGGATAACGACTCTTCCATAGGTTTTAGTAGTGGTGAAGAAGAAAAGATTGATCAGGCATTATTAGATGAAGTTTTTATCATTTTTCGTAGTTTATTTGCCATTTTGATCTTTATGACATCATTTTTGAAAATCTTATTTTAGATATAAAGTCCTTCAACTTTCCCGTTCCAGAAAATAAATACTTTGTTTATATTTAAACCAACAGATTATTACTCAAAACTATAAATTAGTACGTAATGACAAAAAAACGTTTTAGGCTTTGTCTGCATTTTTCACAAAATACCACTGTCTATTTTGGTGCATAATTCCAAATAAGGCAAGATTTTTATTTTTTTACATCAATTTTAAATAAATTTTCATGTTTCGGGACAATTCCAATATTTTGCATCGGTTTTCTTTTATAACAACTGCTTAGAAGTTGATATTTTTAGGAAATATTCGCAAGCTTTTGTAGATTATCAGCCAATGTACTTTGTGTTTAAATCAACAGATTATCACTCACATCTAGAAATTAGCTGGTAAAATAAGCTTAAGTCTGATGGTACTGAAAAAGTTGATGATGTAAAAGAAGCCCTCTATGACCTGAAACGACCGTGTTTAAAAAAGAAAAATTCCCTTTATATTCTTTTAACCTAATGAAAAATTTAAATGTTTGTTTTTTTTTGGCATATTAGGGGAAATCAAAGCTCAATAACAAAAACAAATTTTATTTTCAAAGAACCTTATACTCACTTTCCTATATGAAAGTTTACACATTTTAAGCATGAGCAGACAAGGGTGAATCTATAAGATTCGCTGGGTAAGTCCAACAGAAAAAAAATTTTATAAATGAGACATTTATAAAAGAGTTTTAAAAAAATAAACCGCCCATTGGTGAGCTTGAACAACTAAATTTCATTAACTATAGCTCCTTGTGAAAATCCCTACTAACAGAATTTTCTGAAGTAATTATCAACGCAACGATGTTTCCACCATATTGTCTGTTTTAATAATGAATAGATTTCATAACCCAATTAAATATAAACAAAAGGAATAATGCACAAATTTAATGTTTCTGAAATAGGAAAAAAATGTTTATTTCTATCAAAATTTAGGCAAAACTGAACATAAAAAAATAATAAGTTATTTGACCTCATTTTATTTTAATAAAATTTTAGCTCAAAGAAGGACATACCATTGACTATTTAACTTAATTTTTGATGGAATTGCAGTTTTTGAAAAGTTCATATATTCACTTCTCAAGCACTGCTATTTCACTTCCAGACAATAAACTTACCGTGTCTTTTATTAGCTCATCAAACCTAAAATAAGAAATTAAAAAAACTCATTATACATCCAACAAAAAGGTAATTTTCCGAGATTATTTGATCTCTTCAAGTTATAAAATTATTTTTTTCTTAATCCAAATCTTATTATAAATTTTTAAGCTTTTTCCCGAACTTCCTGATTTTCATCATTGTTTACTAATTAGTGACTATATACAAAAACTTATATTATATGTGGTTCCAAAGGTCATCAATTCTGGCCCTTGCGCAATGGTATGGAAAACACCGCAACTACAAATGTTTCATTCTCAAACATTTTATTTTTATGTAAAGCTGTCAGCGTTAAAAAAATTTAAAAAATTATAAATTTGCCATAAAAAAAATTTTTTTCAAATTGAATTGATTAGGGAAAAACTGAGATCCTCCTGAAACTATTAGGAACACAAAATTTGGAACGAAAACAAAAGGGGCTAAAAAAAAAAAGTTAAAATGTAGAGTTAATGACTTTTTCAATTATGTTGAAAAAACCATTTTTATTATTTGTCATTTGAATAACAAAATATGCGCGAGATACTGGTAATAACAGAGTGTACCAGCAAAGATTTTCTATGACAAAGCCTATATTAAAGTAATTGCAAGATTTATTTTTGCGACTGAGGTAAACATAGGGTGAATAGTCTATATAATTTTTTTTTTTTTTTTTTTTGAATAAGATCTATGAGAAATGCATCACTCTAAACAGGGCTGCAAATAAGCTTCGGTCAACGGACAATGTCCAATAGGATTAGTGAAAGACGAAAACTTAAAAAAAAAAAAAAAGAATAATCTTGCAAAAACAATACTTACATTTTTAAAAATAAAGACATTATCGCAAAATAAAATGATTAATTTTGTCTTTGATTTACTTTGTTTCTTAGCAACTACAAAGTTTACTTCAATTTAACCTAATTCGTAAATCATTTATGAACTAACAGTCCTGTCAACGCCTCAAAAATTTCAATATAATGACTTGTTATTTTGGTGTATAATTTACAAGCATGTCGCTTAAGCTATAATATTAAAAATGTTAGTTGGGATAGAAACTGTGGGATTCTTAATAATAAAAGCGGCTTAATTAAAAAAATATTATGTTATAATAAACTTATTTAAAAAGATATATTTAATAGATCAACTTAAACTTCCACAACATAGTGTTGTTTGTCTATTTTATTAATAAGGCCTTTATATATTTTTAACATTTTATATTTCAGTTGATCTTTTAAGTACGTTTTAAACTGTCTTACTGGACTGTAAGTATATAAATATATTTTTCTTTGTTTTTAATCTCAAAATTATTGAATAATTATCTCTCATCTCTCATCCGTAGATTTATTTTATTTTATTGTTGTTCTATTGTAATTTTCTTTCCATCGTCTATACTTGCTTAAAGAATAACTTTGAAAATCAAAACAGAGTTTTTTTTTTTTTTTAGTAAAAATGCTAGAATATATTATATTTGACGCGCACATATGCCCCTCCTCTCAATTTATATTAGTGTCATAATTGTAACAAGCAAACTTTCACCAAAAGATCACCTCACATAACTGCTAGTATAAAAAGGAAGAGGGTGATTAATTTAGCAAAGGAATCACATTTAACTGCCTATATAAAGGGAGAAAATGATTAAATAGTTTTGAGTTGTAACTTTATGTACGCATGTTTATTCAATAATTGAGTATCCAAGCTTAAAGACACTAATATAAAAAATATTTGATTAAAAAATCCATTTTAAAAATATAATATTCAATGTATTTATGTGAAATAAAGTATTCAGAGATATGCAAAATTAATTCTACAAAAGATGCTACTAATAAAGTGTGTGGATATTATATCAATAAATTGATAATCAAGAAATTTTAGTTGGAACAAAGACAAAGAAAATTTTATTGTTTACTATAGATAAATTTTAAACATCATATTTTGGTGAATTCTTGTTAAGAATGAAGTAAAAAAAAGTTCTATTATTAATAGGAAACAGAGTATTGCATGTATAAATTTATATTTTCTTAAATTAATCTAAGAAAAAGATTATTTGAAAAAAAAGATTATGAAGAAATAGATTTATCGAACCATAATGCTATTATGAAACTCTTCTATGAAAGGAAGAGGTTAACTTAAAGCTACAAACTTTCTTTAATGAGAGGAGGACTTGCAGTTAATGAAACTTTTTGGGATTTCTGTCTCATAGATTATCACTTATGTCCGATATATTTCAGCTTGTGCCAGAAGTCATGTCCAAAAGGTTTTAGATAGATATTTGCAGTCCTGTCTAAATTTAATAGAAAACGAAAAATCAACAATCAATCTGAATTTAATATTATTTAATACTATATTAAGGTGTGTAATAATATATTATATACAAAATTTTTTTAAACTGTAAATATTTTCAAAACTGATTATTTTCTGTTTTCACAACTGCCAAAACGAATTCAAACTTTTAATGACCATAACGAACAGTAAAAAAAGTATAAATGACAACAATAGAACAATAATTAAATTTAAGAGATATCCAGACGAGAGCCAACCATTCTCTCATATAAAAATTATTCTGTAAAATATATCTAAATTTCACTGGATTATTGGTTATATGCCAGAATAAGGTTTAACAGAAAAAAATGTGTTTTTTGAAATTCTCAAAAAATTAAATTTTAATATTGGTTAACACTTTAAATTTTTATTTGTTGATTGTTAACAAGTTTTTATCATCTTGTCGTTTATTTTACTTATAGACTGATGTAAAATCAAAAAGTATCTTTTACAAAATATTAAATTTTTTTAAAAATATATTCTGAAAAAAATACATATTTCTTTGAGAAACATTAAATATTTGTTTAATTTTACGTTTTCAAATTAGAGTACCTTAGAAAGAAATTATAAACAAGGTGATTTTTGTGAATTATCGGCTAGCAGTTCATTTTTTTATATATATAAATGAAATAATGTTAGAATATAATTATGTCAAATATATTCATTTTTTTTTTTCTCTTTATTCTATTAAATTAATATTTTTCCATTCATATTATCTGTTGTCCATACATATTATCTGTTGATTTGATTATTAAAGAAATAAATTATGATCAAGAAGAAATTTACTTTTAAATGCTTAGCTATGTGTAATTAAGTGTTCGACAAAACTAAGCTGTTTGTTCTGATTAATTTCTGATTACTGATTAGTTACTGATGTTCTATAATTTAATGAAAAGATAATCACACAATGCGAAGTATGATAAAAATGAATTAATAGCATAAAAACAAATATTAAAAACAATTATAGAAATGTAGAAGAAAATCACACACTTGTGGCTCAATATTCAAACAACACAAAGGGTGAAAAAAATTAATAGAATAAATAAATTTCTCTATGGTTTTAGTTAATGTAAACAAGCTTTAAAAAATTCATCCAGATAGATGAATATAAGATAAGTCGTGGAAGCTTAAGCTGATCTCTCAAATATATCTTTCTAAATAAGATCATTATAAGATAATAATTTATTATTTTTCAAATTATTAATAATTATTTAATAAGTCGTTTTATTATTAAATATATAATTATCTAATTATATAAGTAAATAAAATGAGGGTCAGTAAATTATACATCAACACTATAAGGTATATAAAAATAACAAAGTGATTATAATGAAATGTTGTTTTTTTTTCTTTTGGTTTATGTTCATCATTTAAGTGAATTGTTTTATCATGTCGTCATATGTCATTTGCAAAAATATGTGGTGCAGTTAATGTAACTAAGTGTTTTAAGACTTGCAATGGTAATACTTATGGAGCGGCTCGTACCCTAAATGACTCAACTCAAGTAACCGAGATGAAAAAAATATAGCGTACCTCCATTTACCAAGGTGCTAACATTGTAACACACCTGCATATTTCTTACTGACAAGCCTGAAAATAGTATTTTTATTCCTTGTCTTTTTACAAGGCCTGCAGTAATAGGAAGAAATTTATTTAAAAACCAATATTTTAAATAGTCCAGGTGTTTAAAGCCTACTTAAAAGATCAACTAAAATATAAACAAGTATAAAAAAGAAGGGGGTGAAAAAGTTTATAAAACAACCTCATTTAAGTCTTATAAATAATTATTATAACACCCTAAATGCTTTTCTTTGAAATATAAATATAAAAACAGAACATAACTAAATAGTTCCACTTTATAATCATGCATATTTAATGCATATTCAAGGTTACAACAAAAGACAGTGTAACCAAAAATATAAAAATTCTGTACATTAAGAACGCTTTTTAAAGAAATTGACATTTGATGTATTTATGCGAAAAAACGATGTATTCCATTGAAATTAATTTTGAAGTGTAAACACAACTATTCATTAGCAACAATTTTTGTGCTGGGTATGCAGCAACATTATGTTATAATCACACCAGGCCAGTATATTTCTGATAGTGCTGCACATCTATTTAAAATGCTATTATCCTATTAATTTTTTTCTAATAACTTGGTTTTCATGTAACAAATCGTCGCCATCGTCCAATGTTGAAGCTGTTATCGAAGTTTATCCTCCGTACCCGTTACAACAAATCACCGATACAGCTCTCCTTTCTTCAAAACAAAACTCTGTGTCGTCTAATGACTTGGTTTTCATCTAACAAATCATCGCCATCGTCCAATGTTGAAATTGTTATCGAAGTTTCTCCTCCGTACCCGTTACAACAAACCACCGACACAGCTCTCCCTTCTTCAAAACAAAACTCTGTGTCGATTGATGCAGCTCCTAAACCAAAACTAACCGCAAAACAGGATGAATTAAACAAAAAAGTTAACATTCTAAATGAGATACTAATGTCACTATATCGAAAACGAGACTTAAGACAAGCATCGAAAAGTTATCATAAAGAAATATTAGGCAAGTGCCTGAAGAAGGAGTTGAAAGAAACTATTAAAAACGCAGCTCCACAGAAAAATTTGTGATGAAAAAAATGTAAACTCGAGAGTATGAACAAAACCACGCGTAAAAAGCTTATGGGTAAGGCTACCTCTGATTTGGGTTGATCGGAAAAGTGTGACAAATCAGAATTGATCAAAGTAATTAGTCATATAGCGATCTCTAGTTCAGCAGGCTATGACCGACGTCACCTTTATTTATTGCTCAAAAACCATAGAAAAATCTAAGGAAAAAGACATGTGAGCATTGCACCTGTTAAGTTTTACAAAGCTCAGAATTCAAAGCTTGCTTCGCATCTATCAAAAAAGTTTGCTCAGGCATCAATCAGATCACTAGAAGTGCTAGCTGCAATTTTGGGCCTTGCTGAAGTGAAATTTCATTCACAGGGTGATGGTGTGATGATGGACAAAGATTTTGAGTTGAAAAACTTTGAATTTGCTGGATGCACGCTTGCTGAAATCTGGTCAGAGCTTGTGATAGATGACAACCCTATCGTTGCGGAGTTCATAGAAGACAAAGCACCTGCTATTATGGGGGAAAGTCAGAAGAGTGGAAATCATGCTATATTCGGCAATCGCAATATCTTTTTACAAATTATCAAATGTTTAGATGAAAAAACATAACTCGAGTTTTCAATCATCGTACTTGAAGAAAGTTTTTCCTCAAGATTTTACCATGCCCATTGTTCATAAGCTCAACGGAACTGAATTCAGGCCTGGTTGTGAATGGCATAAGGTCGTATACGTACGCATCTGCACAAAACCATACACGATTTAGGGGTATGAAGTACCTTACGTCAAAGACTATGATAACAAACGCCTTAAAATATTATAGTTGAAGTTGTTGAATTTTTACTTACGTATGCTATATCAATATTTATATCTGTGGCACAAAAGATGGCAAATTAATATTTATTTGTTAAAATATAACTATTGTAGGCATCAGAGATATAGTGAAGTATAATACTACCTTGTTAAAGCCCTATGTGATTTCAAATAGGGTAAATTAAAATAACAATTGACCATAAATTAAACTTCTCTAAACACATGAAAATATATGTAAAACTGCAAATAAAGTTAATCAAGTGTTTCTGTATGCGTAGAAGCATGAGCCTCATACAAGCCAGGTCC
Organism: Euphysa ruthae; assembly: GCA_035046665.1. NCBI lineage: Eukaryota > Metazoa > Cnidaria > Hydrozoa > Anthoathecata > Corymorphidae > Euphysa > Euphysa ruthae. The sequence goes on from JAUZNK010018771.1 coordinate 32,686, forward strand.
AAAGTAAATGCCTATATTCTTCCCTATTTAGCATACTGTCCCCTTACCTGGATGTTTTGGTACAAAAATGATATCAGTAAAATTAATAGAGTTCACAAAAGAGCACTTAGAGTTCAAATTATTCTTTGAAAATTTAGAATATAATAGTTTATTAAAAAATTTTTTTATTCAATTTAAAAAATTTGATTGGTTAATATTAGTCTTAGTATTTATGATTATTCTGTACTACAATTTTTGACCAACGTTAAATAAATTATTACATTACATTATATTTTAAAGAAGCTAAAATATCAAAGTGATGAAAAAAAAAAAACCATCAGAAAAAATTACTAAATTTGGTCCCAAAAACAAAAAAAGTTTTCTCAATAAACTTTTTTTTTTATCTAAGATCTTAAAAACTTGCAAAAATAAACTAATTGAAGGTTGTAGAAAAGAAGATTTCATGACTAAAGAACAATCCTCAGGGATTTAACATAATTCAGTTTGATTTTGAAATCTCACGAACCATCTAACAAGATAAAAGACTTAATTCTTATCAAGTATTTTTCCAACAGGACACAGATTTTTAAAAACTTATTCAAGTTTTTGTGTGAGTCATTGCAAATAAATAACTGAAAATCTGTTTGAAAGTCTAAGAGCAATCAAATGAAAAAAACATCAGTTATCCAAGATCGCCCAATGTATGCAAAATAACCTACTTAATATACTTTTCTTGCATTTCTTTTAAATGAAAATTTGTAAAAGATATTTTCTCTGCATCTTTAAATACAGAGAGAATTGTTGTAATCACATCTGTATCAGCCTCCTCCAGAAGTGTTGAGCCATTCTAAAAGTAAAATGTGCGAATCATTAATTTGCAAATTCTAATTATCTAAAAAATGAAAAAAAAAAAAAAATATATGAAGGGTTATTATAATTTTAGTTAAAATCAAAGCAATCAGAGATAAACATTACATTAACAAAGAAAAAAGACAGAGAATAAAAGTTTTCGAACATGCAACATTATTTCTAAAATTTGCACCCAAAATATTAGTGCTAAATATGATTTTGATTTTTTACACAAAAGAGAAAAGAAAAGAGGGCGAGGCCATTTTGATAGAATATAACTTAAGCTTCCAGTTTTCATTCGGCAGAGACCTTTCAAATAAGTTCCCATCCTAAAACTCAAAGTATTATTATGTATGGCACTCAAAATAACTATAGAAAGTCTGCCGAGCACACTGATTAATTGCGACAGATCATAATCGATTATTCAGAAATCTAGCCGATCAAATTTTTTTCCTAACTACCTCAGATTTTAAAATCCAATTTTAATAAATTTATTATTAAATTAAGTCCATTACCAACATAAAAAAAACTTTTAAGCATAAGGCATAAGCAATTTAACACTTTCTTTTAGATTTATTCACTATTTCCAAAAAAAAAAGTTTATTAATGCATAAGCTAAAAGGTCAGCCAATCAAAATGATTCGCCATTGCATAATCCTGTTGATCAGCTGTCATTCTGAGCGCTGGTGTAGGTCTTATAAAAGATGAACAGTTAAATAAAAATAATTAATCGATTAAAGAACAACCAAGCTACTCTTTTAACAATAACTAGAAGACTTACAAAAAGCTTCTAATAAAAATTCCAGTCAAAAAATTTCAAAATGCCAATATTCCAAAAAATTTCAGAGGTTTTGCTAAAATTTTAAAAAATACCAAAAAAAAATATTTTCTTTTATAGACTTTCCAAATTACTGACTAGCTAAAATCATTGGTAGTGATATTTTTTCTAACAATTGAAAAATTTCCTTTTTTTTTTTGTAAATTTGAAAAACAAAATATCTGGTAAAAGGTTTATATGGTTAGGGCCCGACGTGGGGCCAAAAATGAAAACTAATTAATTCATATTGGCAAAAAGATGATTCTAAGATGGTCAACCTTATGAATGTTTTTAAATCCAAAATGACCATATTTGGGCTAAGTACTCAAAATGACCATACTAGGGCTCAGTGCTCAAGAAAAAGATTTTTCATTTGAAAAATAAATCTGCCACTCTTACTGATAATCCTTTAAAAAAGGAGAGAAGAATAGACAAATAAGAACAGAAGGACCTTATTGGTTTCACTGTAGACCCAACAAAATTACACTTACCTTGACTTGTTTTGCTCTCCAACATGATGCCTGGCGATATCTTTGTTTCTAAAAATCGATTTTATACCCTTTAACAATAACCTCTTTTAAACAGTTAAAAAGGTTTCTTCTCAACTTCTCAACATTTATAACACCTTATTTTTTAATAATTTCAAAATTATTTATATGGTTTTTCACCACCACCTGTAATATTTTTTGAATTTTAATAGCTTTTTTTTATGTTTTAGCATTATTTCAAATATCTTACCATTTTTTTTCTTAATCCTTTTCTGCTTGAATTATTTTTAAAAATTTTCAAAATAAAAAACAGACCTAAAGACAAAATAAATAGTTGAGGATGTCAAAAGGCAAGTACCAATTTTCTAAAAGCAAATGCATTAAAGATGTTTAAAAAGTATAAAACAAACTAAAACCTAAATTCTTGCTACCATGGCAATTGTCCAAAATGACAGATAAACAGCGAGAAAACATAAAAGCTTACTTTGCTACCACATGCAAATGTTTATATGGATAAATGAAATATTATTAAAGCATATAAAGAAAAACTTACCTAGTCTTCAAAGGAAGGATCAAACTAAATATCATTTTGATAAAAAACTATAGGCCAAAGGTAATAAAAAATTTATGAAAGTATATTTTCAGTCATGGACCACTTGCTTTGATCACCCTTATCCCTTAACGTTCTTTTTTCCACTTTTGTTTTTTCTATTATGGAGCTGATTTTCTTTTTCTATTTACACCTTACTTTATTAATGACCAGTACTTCTACAACTCTGCAAACTTATCTCAAATTTACTACAGGAAAATGATCCGTTCACAACCTTGACTTCCAGCTTCACTTTTATTTTATTTGCCTGCTGAGTGAAGATCAACGTCTTGGGCAAGCATACAAAACGTTATTTTCTAAACAGTCACTTAAAACTCATTTATAATTATATAGAAGATCATTTAGAAGCACATTTTGGAGCAACAATTATATTTTATCTTTTCAAGGTTTACGAAGTTTGTAACAAATTTAAATTTTTTCCCCAAAATAGACCTCAGAAAAAGTGCAAATAAATTTTACTCTTTCGTTGATGTTTTTAGGCCTTCGTTGATATATTGAGTTTAAATAATTTTTTAAGAACGACGTTTCGGGGGACAACTTACTCCTGTCTTCAGACTAGAGCAGGTTGTCTCCCAAAACATAGCCATAATAAATAATTTAATCTCATGACATGAAAACTTCTTTCTAAATACAGTATCAATGAGTTAAAAAAATTTTTTGAATATGAATAACAAATTGCAGGAGGGGGCAAGAAATTTAGACCGGTGCTCCCATCTGTTATGTATTCTCTTTTATGGTTTTATAGATCACATATGAAAATAAAAACAAACACCTACTAGTTAATAATTTCCAGCCTTTTATTTAATTCCCTTTTTTCTTTGATTAACCGCTGGGGAATTAATTAGCTTACTTGTAAAAATAATATTTAAAATACAATTATAATAACTTTATGCATTAAAGATGAAACAAGGTGCTTGACATTACGAGCCTAGTGAAAGAGCGGGAGGCATCATCAAGGTGATTGAGTATCATTCCCAGAGAGGTCTGTCTTCGCACGAAAAATTCTTGGAATATGTGAATGTAACATAATTGTTAGGAAATTCGTAGAAAAGAAATACTTTCAAATTTTTTTTTTACTTAACAATAACTTTTAAAAATATCACTCTTCCCCCTAATATTAGTTTGTTTTTTAACTTCACTGTAACCACTAATGCCAATTTTGTGACTTTTAGTTTTTATAACATCTCCAATTATTCCTCTTTCATTTTATCCATTTTCTTATGGTTATAATTTAATCTTATGCCATTATTTCATTACAATTAATAGGTAATTATATAATTTGCATGTATAAACTTAAAACAATTAACCTTAGCTTATATTGATTGAAAATATGAATTGATCCATGAAACATATATTGAAGAAAATTTTTAAAATGTTTTAAAAATAATGTTTTTTTTTAAAGATATCACTACACTTTTTATTTATAAGCTATTTTAAGAGAAGAGAAGCAATATTTTTTTTTTGAGTTGTGATATTGTTGATAAGGATACCTGAAGAAGTTTTCTATTTCTTATTTCTGCAATACACTACAGAGTCTGTAAAATGACATGGTAATACACTACAGAGTCTGTAAAATGACATGGCAGTCATTTGGGTACTACTGTTTGTAACAATTAAACTGACAAAATGTATTGAAATTAAGTCACAGATACGCTATATACAATTCCACCCTGGTAAACATTATTTTTTGATCCAATCAGTTATTGTTTATATACACATAATTCCAAAGATAATTACTCTTGAGTAGAATTGAATTATTGAAGTAAAACTCATCACACTTTTAGAATCAGATCATTACAGTGATCTCTATGATATAAAAAATATTCGAACCTATATAGCAACACTGACGCTTTGTGACAAAAAAAGTAGTGAGTTACACATTTTTTGTAAAAAAACATTATTTGCAATATTATTATTTTACTAAGTTTTATAAGAGGCCAATTTTCTCAAAAATTAAATTTTTTATTTTATACACATATTTTTAAATTTTAATTGTAGATTATAAGTTATTATAGTCTTATTGAGATGCATGTTTTTTGTCGTTTATTGCGTCGTTATGGGTAGGATAAAAGTGTGTTTATTTTACTTAAAGAATACTGTAACTTATAGATTAATAAAAAATCAAAACAGTTTTATCATTTAGTAAAAACATTAAAATTATATTTGAGCCATATATATCCTTTCTTATTTATATATTTTAGTATAATCTTTACAAGAAAACATTCCACAAAAGAACTCACATAACCACTAATATAAAAAGGAAAGGGGTGATTAATTTGATAAGATAATAGGATTTAACTCTATCAGATAATTATTATAATAACCTAACTGCTTAAGGATTAAATAGTATGATTTTAACTTATAATTAGGCATTTTAATGTGTATCCAAAGTAATAACACAGATAGATTACAAGTATTAAATAAACTGCAGATTGGAAAC
>JAUZNK010018772.1:0-21366 GCA_035046665.1 Euphysa ruthae
TTACTTACTTACTTACTTACTTACTTACTTACTTACTTACTTACTTACTTACTTACTTACTTACTTACTTACTTACTCACTTACTTATTTACTTACTCACTTAACCAATGTATATTTCCAAGAGGTTGATTTTGCTAATAAATGCATTTAGGTTATGTCAGAAATAGATATAAATTTTTTCCTAAACGAATATTGAAAAGTGTAATTTACCAAATCTTTCCTTTAAAATCTAATTTTTTTAACTAAAAAATCAAAGAAAAAAAACCCCATCAAGGACTTTAATGGAAGCTCTTTCTTTGAACCTGAGCTCATTAATGACTATCTCCAAACTTCATACTCTTCTTTTCTCCAAACTTTATAGACTTAAACAAAGATATAGAATTGAACAAATTCATATATCAGCACTTTAAGTGTAACAAAGTAACCATTTCTATTTTATGATACACATCAAAGAGATTCCGAAGGTGAGTGCTTATTAATTAAGAAAGTCGTATAAGAATATTTCTCAAAGCAAAAAAAATATTTTAAAAAGAAATAAGTCATAAGTAATATTAACAGTTAAATACCAAGACTTGTTTACAAATATTAATACCCATATAAAAAAAAATTTTAGGAAAATTATCATTAATCTGAAAAAAATATAGAAATTTTTTTTGCCAAAAAATTTAGGAATTTTGAACAAAAAGTCAGATAAGTATCCAAAATTGTTAATAAAATAAAATTCTTATGATGGCTGACATAAATAGTGAGTGAGTGTTCTATTTATTAAATTTTTATTTTATTGAAAGAAAAATTTTAAAATGTTTTTTGCTTGTAGTTTTATTTTATGTGTAAAAACATTTGGGATTCTTTGGTATTCTTTTTTTGTTTTAATATCATTTGATTTTTTGTTTTTGGCTAGTGAATTTTAATACAGGTTTTTAGGTGAAACAATAATAATAATAATAACAATAATAATAATAATAATAATAATAGGAATAAATATAGCTTCTAAAAATTTTAATTTGTAACTAATAAACTATGAGATATAAAAACAAGTCTCTTACTTGGTTTTATGTCCTTAAAAAAGAGTTTTTCGCCATCTTGGCAGTAAGCTGTAGTTCGGGTTATTTCATAATGAATGCACCTTTTATCAAAGAATTTAGGAGATGGAGTAGCTGCAGAATATTTAATGGTATGTTCGTATATGACATTACGAAACTGGCCATAGTTGACACCAATCCTAGTTTTTAAGTTTTCTTTTAATAAATCTTCATTATAATATTGTTTTATTTTTTCATTGCTTGGTAATGACATCATACTTCTATAAGTCCTCATTATGCTCGCTTCAGATCCGTTATAGGAAACTGATAAAAATTTAATACACGAATTCGAAGAAGGAAAGACGTAGACACTATCATCAACTGAAAAAAAAACAAAAATAAAAAATGTTAGCTCATTTTAAACTCCTTTAGCTAACAATAAAATTGGTAATTTGCACACTTGGATTAAAATTACCCTCAAAAGGGTATTTTCATGTTTGAAAAAGGTTTAAACAGATACTTTTTTCAATTTACTTTTTAATTATTTTTATTGTTAATTGTAATTATGAATATTTGTTATTAAAATAGAAAATAATTTTACCTCAAAAATTTGTATTTCATGTCTTTGGTTATTAAAAATATCAGTTAAAATATTTAAAACAACGGTTGTGGTCCAATAAGCCAGTATTATAGTGGTTCGCAAGCAACAGTTCTTTTTACATAAAAGCGGCATTATTTCACCTTGTTTTAACAGAGCCCAACTCATTTAGTTAGAGCTGATTGTGAAAGTCTAGGAAGCCTTTCACAGAAATAAAAGCACTTATAAAAACTATAAAACTTCAAAAAAAAGAAGGTTAAAACAAATACTTCTGTCAATTTTTCAGTATGCCAGAAAAATAATAAATTATTGATTCGAAAATTTTGAAATTTCAGCTTAATCAAGATAAAAAAAAAAAAAAGTACTGACATGATACTGCAGTATTGTATACATACACAGTACTGCAGTGGTTTAATGGTTTACAAGCAAAATATATGAAAAATGAAAACTTGAATCAGATTAAATAATCTTAAACAACGTAGTGTGATGCTCTACATAACAGGGTGTGTGAATTACCCGAGGCTGCTATATTTATTTGTGATTCAGTTTTCATATTTTATACAAAAATAAAAAAAATAGAAATGAAATTTTACTCTAACAGGAGGTTTGTTGTCACAAGTAAAGAAAACGAGTCTCTGAGATAACCAAAGATTTGCTCACCTGTGAAAATCATAATAGTTTCTGACAGAGTATAAAATGAAGAATGGAGAAGATAAACATTGTCATCTTTGACCGGCGGCCATTATTAATGACTGACAGGTCAAGAGTTTTGTTGAAGATGCTATCAATAATGTTCATGATCATATCTAATATTAAATTGTTTCTCTGTACTACAAAAAAGTTGGCAGGTTTGGTTTCAGGGTGGTACAATTGTAAAATCTAAATTTTTTTATTTTTACATAACATTTGTAGTTATGTCTGCAAAAAGTAATTAGCGAAAGTACACAACAGAAAGAAACATGTATATATAACAGTTTTTACCCTATATTTTAATTTTTATTACCCTGGGTGTCTGCTTTTGCTAATTTGTTTAGATAAAAATATGTCTAAAAACAATAGTATTAAATAGTAATAAACAACTTTTTTTACGTCGACCTCTTAATTTTAGCCTCTAAAATGTGACATATATGGCCATTTATTAAGTAGGCCATGATCAACAGAGAATTTATTTCTGTTTACAGCTTTATTGCATACTAATTACTGGTAACATAAGAAAATTCGTTGTTTGTTGAATTCTGTTGCAGTTTTCTTCTGCAGATACAAAAAGTTGTCCCGATTCATAATTCTGAGTCGCCAAACACACCAAAAAATTACCATCCAACTGCCAGCCCTCTCCAAAACAAGCGAGAAAGCTGTTTACAATAAGTTACGTGGCATGATAAAAAAAAATAATCTTTTAATTGATTTCCAATTTGGCTACAGAAAAAAAACGATTAACTTCCTTTCTGCTAGACGACATCTGTAAAAAAATAGATAATGGAAAAGATGTTGGAGCTGTTTTCCAGGACTTAAAGAAAGCTTTTAATATTTTATCACATAGTGTTCTGTTGCAAAAACTTCTATCTTATGGTATCAGAAAACATTAGCTAAATTTATCTGACTGACTACCTTGCTAATAAAGAACAATTTGTTTAATGTGATAACAAACAACCCAAAGAGTTCAAAATGACATGTAGTTACTTGTAAGGTTCAATCTTGGGACCACCTCTATTTTTAATATATCTTAATGACTTTGCTATTTGATTGAAAAAAACACTTGCTATAAAATATGCAAACGATATCGTAATTTACTTCTCAGGTTCAACATTCACTGTAATTGAAAGCACTCTCCAAGATGAAATTGACTCTATCTTTATATACTTGGACAAAAACGATCTCATAATAAATCTTAATAAAGGAAAAACAGAAGTAATGATGTTTGGAACGGAAAAGCAACTATCAAAAGTCCACTGATGCTCTCCTACCTTGGTCATAAAATCCGTAGAGTTGATGAGTAAAAATACTTTGAGTGTCGCCTAGAATCTGCACTTCATTTGAACAATTTATTTACTAAAGCCTATAAAAAAGCATGTAATTGACTAAAACTTCTAGCAAAAATAAGGACTAACATCACCGAGCATGTAGCTTTGACAATATTCGATGTAAGGATTGTTGCCATTCTAACATATGGCAGCATCATTAATCTCAACGTAAACAAAACTCAACTAAAGAAGCAATGAAGATTGTGCTGATAAAATTATATTTATCGACAACACCAAACACGTTAAAAACATTAATTCGCTAATAAAGAGAAATCCATGTCTAACAGCTAAGAAATGTCTTCTTGACCAAACTTGTAAGAATTTTCATGAAAATTTTTATACCCAAGCTCACAAAATTAACACTAAAAATAACACCCACTTGAGAATGTTACAAAGAGTAAAACTAAAAAAAAAAGAACATTTAACTGTATAAAATACCAATAATCTTAGAAAATTTTAAAATAACAATATCTATATCATTTTCCCACGTAAGATTTTCTTCACTGAGTATGTCCAGGAATTTTGTGAATAGTTAAATCATTAAGAAGATATCTTTAAGATTATTGTTCATTGGCTTGGAGGCGTCATCTAAATTCGTATCTGAGGTGAAAATATTTGAGTCGTCAGCAAACAAGACTAAGAAAAAGACTGTGTCATTATGAACAGATCTTCTACAAATAGCTCAATTTCACTAAATTAAGCAAAAACTTTTTTTTCCTTTTTTATATCTCAAAAAAACTTTTGATAAAACTAACGCCAATAGAGACATCATGCAACTCCAACAAACTGATAATGGAAATTATTAAGCCTGTTATGGGGATATATTAAATTTAAAACCTCTTTTCAAAAACAAAAATTTAAAGAACTTTTGAAGTTTTGTTTTAAAGCAAAAAACAATTTTCTGCATTAAAGATCAACATATTCATCGAACAACGTAAACAAAAAGTCTATTTTCTGGCACAGATAGTTTACTAGGCTAGAGGGTGGTTGTAAGATTTAGTGGCAAATTAAAACAAAAAATGGTATGAGACCCAATGATATAAAGATCAGGTGTGGTGCCTATATTAAACAAGGTTGACTGGCCTTAGAAAAGCATCAGACTGTAAAACTTCTCCCATAATTTTCATCAAAAGGTTACACTCATTTGCTGCACATCATCATTACCCTCGTCCTCATCATCATTATCATTATTAATCATGTTAAATTCTTAAATTTTTCATTTTAATCAAAATATATTACAAACATCCTTGACTCACCGTTTTTTTTTAACACAACATCAAATTTTAAGTATTTTATTCTCCCATAAAAAGTAACAGGAGTTAGCTTTAAACAGGATGCTTTTATTGGTAAATGTAGAGGTAAATACTCAGTACTCCAAACAGATTTTTCAAATATCTAAAACAGAAATATTTTTTTAAATTAAACACTGTGTTGATAATACTATCCTAAAAGTAAATAATTTTTTAAAATGAAAATGAAAATCTGGTAACATAATATCACCAATTTCAAATGACCTTTAAGATTTGAATTCTTGATCAGCTATAAATCATATGTAACACAAGGAAAATAAGGTGTAACCTTTTTAATGCCAAAGCAGTTTCAGAGTAATGACCATAGACGTATATATACATCCAACACTAAGTTATTGCGTGACCAGTATTTGTTGAATCAACCATGGACGTATATATCCGTCAAAATTATTGCATTCCCGTGACCTGTATCAATATGTCAGAAACCACAAGGGCATTTATAAAAACCAGCAAATTTAGTAAAAAATTAAATGTTTCTTTGTTCAATAACGTTTCTTTGATAAATGTTTGTTAAAAAAATATTATGGAAATCCTCAAAAAAAGGAGCTGGGCAGAGTCCTGGGTGATTTATGCAATTTTTACACTGGTACCAACTTTCTTTTTGAATAGCCTTATTTGAGAAAATCACACACAGCTTTTGTGGTTGTGGTTTTTCTCACTTGGTGGGATTAACTGTAAGAAATGCCTGCCAATGTTTGCCAATGGTGGAAAGATTAAATTCTGGAACTACTGCTCTTGCTTGATTTTTAAATTATACTCAATTTAAATTGCAAGAAACGAGTTGTTCCAGCAGTGGTTTTGTTGTATAAGATAAATGCATTCAAATCTGCTTCCTCGATAAAGTGAAAGGCACCTTTATTTGCCCACTTCAGTGTTTTTCTGTAACCACCAATAAGAGTATAATTTCAGTTAACACTTTTACAGTTTACAGTTTTTGCTATACACATTGACTAGAAACTAGTTTATGAATCGGAGTTCTATCTTTTGCTGTTTTATCAGTCGGAGCAACAGCTGCTTTATGCATTGTGGACAAAAAATAAAATTCTTTCTTGTCCCTGAGTCGCACCATCAAAAGTTTGCCATCACGACCAAAGTATGCTGCCCTTTTCCAGTGGCTCTTGCTTCATAGATTTGGGTACATTCAATCGACAACCCATGGCAGTTCGACATGCTACTGTTCCGTTTTCTTCAAGGTGGAGAACAGCTTTTCACTGGTATACCAGCTATTTACATATAAGTTATATCCCTTTCCATAAAGGTCAAACATCAGCTTTGATACAACAGCACCACTTTTTCCCAGCTGTTTTGCATACTCAGCCTTTTCTGCTGAAACATTAGCATTTGTTATTTCTTTCCAATTCCTAGCTTACGAATACCTTGGTAATATCGAATGGGTTTCCCGGTATTGAGTAGCATACAAGTTTTTTTGAAATGTTGACATATCAAAACCCATTATCTACCAAAAGATCAGTAAAATCAAGTGTCGTCTGTGCTTCAAGTAGAAAAACATTTATTTTAGACTCACCAGTAAAATCTGGAATGTCTGATTGCAGATCTTCATTTTTCCATTTATTCTCTAGCTCTGCTTTTTTATTTTCCTCGCCTGATTGCTCCTCATCATCTAACAGAAAGTTCTTCTACAGCTAGCAAATGGATATTTTCACCATTTTCATCAGATGTTTCTTCTTCTTCTTCTTCTTCTTCTTCTTCTTCTTCTTCTTCTTCTTCTTCTTCTTCTTCTTCTGATTTATCTGTTTCTGAATCTATTTCATTTTTTGAGTCTTCATCAACAAATAAATTTTCAATTACTTGCATAAATTTCTCTTGCACTTGTTGTTGATAAGAAAGTCATGTTTAAAATGTAACTTTAGAGCAACTTTAAAGCATGTTTGCACATATTTACCACATCCTTTGGCACAAAAACTTTTCTGCATCGCATAATTAGTACCTACTGAACGACCAACGAATATTTGTTTGAATAATCATAAAAAAGAAATATACTCTTATAGGACATATATATATGTCCATGGTTGCTGAGAATGCATATTTTTGAAGTATATATATATACGTTCATGGTCACTGACATACAAAAGTGCCGGTCGCAGTAAAACAAATTATTAATATTAATAATATTAAGCCTTGTCAATGCTCCTTTCACAAACCTTAGTATACCGATCTGTAGTTAACTTGTGTTATTTTTTAACAAAATAAATCTAAAATTATAACCACGTTTTTTTAAAAATATGGCCATAAGAATAGCTTTTATCCAGCATTATTTTTCTATACTTTTCTATTTAGGAATTTACAACTGCAAATAAGTTTTTCACACCTGATAAGAACCACCAGACTTGTAATGCATACATAATAGAGCTATCCCTCTACAGGTAGGTAATAACAGCTTTGCATAAATGCCCTGATACTTAAACAATTTAAAATATTATTTGCAAATAATATTATTTATCCAAACTAAAAGTAACTTAAAATCTAAATACTTTTTCAGTAGAAATGTCGCCATCAACAAATATAATGTTCCAATTTTTGCAGTCTCTCGAATAGTGTAGTTTAAAATATTTAACATATCCATTTTTTTGACCACCAACTTTTAACATTGAAATATACACAGTTTGTTTTAAATCAATAACAATAAATTCACATGATATTGGCCATACAGAAGAAAAATTATATCTGATAAATGAAGCATTTTGATTGTGTGAACAGCCGTTTGAAGTAAACTGAGCAGGCTGTAGTGACTGGATAAAGTTTTCAATGTAGCTTGTCGGCTCTAAATGTGAAAAATAGCTTGAGAATAATTACTAACAGAACGACCATCTAAGAACAAGACCAGCAGTTCAATGGATGCTTAGACAGAATATTTCTAGCTTATAAATCATGTTAATGCTACAGAAAACTTAACAGCTTAAAATAATGTTTGGTGCGTTGAATTAATTTTAAAAAGACTGAAAGACAGTTCTGTTTTGAAGAGAATTGAAATAAAGTTTATTTGACAATTTATTTTATAACCGTTAGCAAGTAATACAAGCAACAGAAATGAAACCTATTTCTAAATCCAGTACTATTAACCTATATTACTCACACTAGATATTTCATCTAAATCTTAATCCTTAATACCTACACTAAAGATGGCTCTAAAGTACTATTATTCCATGTTAAAAACACTGAAGATGCCATTTAAGAAAACATTAACCCGTGATATGCATACTAAAGATGACATTTAAATGTTAACCCATGTCACTCACACTGGAGATCCCATCTAATTCATATTACCCCATTTACTTACACTAGAGATCAAATCCAAGTAATATTATCTTGTTACACACACTAGGGATACCATCAAAATATTATCAGTACGTGTTACACAAATCTCAGACCTCACCAAGAGATGGTATTTAAGTATCATCACCCCATGTTAGCCACACCACAAATTTCATCTAAGTAATTTTAACCCATTTACGCACACTAGAGATCTAATCTGAAAACTATTAAGCAGTTTTACTTAAGAACTTTCATCTAAATTTTATTGACATCTATCTGGAGGTCTCACCTAAGCAATAATAAAACACATTATTCACACCAGAGATATCATCTCTAAAGTATTTTTAAAAAGGTAGTTGGATAAAATAGTAAAGGAGGTATTCATGGTAGGTAGGACCTCTAATTTGAGAATTTAAAATACATAGTCTCTCGACAAAAAAGCTTTTTGTAAGTCATCACTGTTAATTTCTGGGTTTATATTATTGGTCAAAAATGAAATAATGTAAATCTTGATCGGAATTTACAACAAAAAATAAATTTTGTAAGAAAAGCATTAGTATAATAATCTTTACATTATTTTTAAAGCAATGGAAAACAGTTGTGTTTGCCTATAGTGTTTTGGTTATTTTAAAGTTGAATTTTTATGATGGAATGAGCTTTGCAATCATACAGCTGTTAGAAATTTTTCCTCAGCCCTCAAAAATGTCCCAGTTATGTAGACGATCCCTGTGCTTTGCCATTATTTAGATTTTTCATGAATTTCAACATTGGTATTAACCTTTTGTTAGTTTAATACTTTTACCCACAATTTGATCTTGAATTTTATGTCAAAGCCTCATCAACTTATAATACATAAAGTAAACTCAATACACTTTTTCCTCATTACTTTAATATCTTTATCAGATCATAAATGTGTTAATAGGTACTATCACGGTATAAGTAGTTATCATCTGTAGTTTAACAGCATTTAAATACTGTTGCTGACGAAACAGTAATGATGCATCTGGGACACTTCAAAAATAGGCTGGACTTAAAATTTCTAGGTTTGAGAATTTTATGGGGAAATACACTACATAATATAATACTACATAATAGTAATATAATAATAAACTACATAATACCGTTTATGGATAATGGGACAAAAAGACAAAGACTTACCAAAAATATACTCATACTTCAAATAGAATTCACCAGCAGATGTAAAATCTTCCATTGAGTTGACAACCACAACCAAAGACTCCCCATTCTTCCAATTGATTGAATTTGCAGCTTTTTCAAACACTTTAGGAAATTCATTAAAAATAGTTCCTCCATCACCATCCGAAGATGTAGACACATGTAATAAGCTAGCTACATTAGTTAGGGAGAAAGTGTTAAACTCACAATCAGTTACATATGATTCATTTTTCCCAAGATATAGACGAATTACCAAATAATTTGAAGTTATTATAGAGGATTTGAAGCCAAATTTAACATTGCTAATAATGGAAGGAGTGATAATTGATTCAAAGTATAAAGCCAGAATGTTTCCTCCACAAGCAGTCCCCAAAGAAGTTATGTTTGGAGTCAGATAAACAGCAATGCCATGTGGTGGTGTTTGGACTATGAATACAAATAACAAATTTAGATAGCCTAGAAAACATATACAACACGAACTGATAAACTTTATTGCAAATATTTTAATTTCAGTCTTTAATATAAGAGATTTTTTAAAATGCTTGAATGCCTAACAACCAAGCTGAATGTTTGCTGTTACTAAACAACCATGCCTTATTTTTAGTCATATTCTATTTTTCATTCCTAGATTTTCTTTATAGATAAGGTTTACAATAAACCCTAATGCAGGAACACTCATAAAAACACAAGAATAAGGTTTTAATTTTATTGCAGTTTCAAGCCTTTTTGAAATAAAAATCTTCTTGTTGTGTAAATTTACATGTTATATACATGATAGGTTTGATATAAATCTTGAAAATTTTAAGCCAGTGATAATCTAATAGTGTTAATTTTGAAAAGCTTGTATGTAAATAGTGTAGAGCAGCTTAAGGTTAGAAAAATAATCTAATAAAAAATAATAAGTTGTTTAATGAATGTATCACTGTTAAGAAATTTTAGAAAATACAAGTCCTTTAAAAACATCTATCTTTACTAACATAACATTCGAAATGGTTTGAAATAATATATTTTCTCATGTAAAAGCCTTTTTATTAATAAGAAGTTTTCAATCTTTTTACATCTGATTTCTACATGGATTTGTTTTTTATTGGTAACTTACTTCATTTTATAGCAGAAAAAAGTAAGAAAGTTGAATTTTGGCTTGTGTGTAAAATTTTTTTCGATAAACTATTGCATCATTTTGAATAGGTGAAAAAAAGTGGTAGATGTAAATGTAGATGTAAATAAAATTCGAAATATTGTTATGTTGTCATTACTTCTGAAAATTTTCACATGAAAAATTTTGTAACAACAACAAGTCAGTAAGTTGTCAGAATTCATATTAAAAATATGCATGAATTATTGGACATTACTATTATTAATAATTATATATCATTTATATTATTTATAATTATATATATAATAATATATATATATATAATCTATATGATAAAATAATCTATATTACACGAGCAATCAATACAAATTCAACTTATGATAACCACATTTTTACACAGCCAATTCTTCTTTTTGAAAACCTATATACTCCAAATCTTCCAATTACCAAATGCCCCACTCTCTTTTCTTTTCGACATACTGTAAGGCAAATTATAGTGCTTTGTTTATTTTGATTTACCCAAAATAAAGTAATGAGCAGACTAACCGATACTTGTCCTCACTTGTGCAAATGCTTTTTACAACCATTAGGGTTTCCATAAAAATCCATGGCTCGATCTGACTATCCTATCTAACTACTTTTTGTAGACTTCCCTGCTCTTTTAATGAGTATAATAATTTTGAATAGTTAAATTTTCTCTCAACATGGGGTTTTATTAGCAGTGTTGAATTGTCTAGTCTTTTCAAGTGATACCACACCCACATCAAGGGAAAAGAGACTTACCTTGGCATCAATTAACAAATAAAACACAAATGAAACACAAATAACAAAAACATCTGTTGTTAAAATATCATATGCTATTGATTACCTTGATAATTAAACTATAATATATACATGCTAAGTGAAATGAAGTGAAATTTTTCCTTGAAAATGTAAAAATCTTTTTCAGCAAGTATCACAAGCCTTAATCAAAATATCAGGAAATCTTATCAGGAAGCAGGGTACACCAATAAATGCACAAAAAAAAATTTTACCACCAATATTACTTGAATAACAAAATCTATATTTACTTTTAACTTGAAATGATGCCATGAAACCATTAACACATTTATCTGGATTCACAGCACAATCATCATGATGAAAGGGCATACTTCTGAGCTGTGAATGAAACTTCTCATTAGAATTGCCATTATCGGTCAGTAGAAAATTATGAAATGACATCAAATCTTCATAATTAGAATACAAAGGCCAATAGTGATGTGCTAAAATTATATTTTATAAAACCACTATAGTAACTTTCATCAATTTATCAATCTGTACATACAGTACAGTATCATAAATTACTTTAGAAATTACATTGGCATGAAACATTATGTAGTAATCTTGAAATTATTACACATTACTTTATTACATTTGATATTACATTGGCGAAAAACTCTTAGAATGCTATACTTCTCTTTATTTGCTTCTCACTTCAACTATGCTATCAAATTTGGGGTAAATGTGATAATTTTCATCTATATAAAATACTCTCAATACAAAGACGGTTCTTTAGAATAATAAATTTTCAACCATTTCGATCTGATACTTCACTAGCTTTATCTAAATTCAAAATACCTATATTTTCTGCTACAGAGTGCTGGATTTGTTCCATCGAGGCACCTTTAACAACGACTGGACAAATGTATAGTTCGAATGTTAACACAGAAGAACTTATTATTTTTGTATTCAATTTATTATTATGTCTAATT
Source organism: Euphysa ruthae (assembly GCA_035046665.1). Lineage (NCBI taxonomy): Eukaryota > Metazoa > Cnidaria > Hydrozoa > Anthoathecata > Corymorphidae > Euphysa > Euphysa ruthae. The sequence goes on from JAUZNK010018772.1 coordinate 12,248, forward strand.
TATTATTTACTTTTTTATACAGCTTAATTATCTTAATACAACTTTCTTTTAATACCCATGGCCTAGATATCACGAATTCAAACAAAACTTAACTTTTAATTATCAATGATGCGTATTAAAGTTATTAAAATTTAAGAAAATGTATAGTTATAGTTATATAAATGATATTAGACAAATAATAAAATTAGCTTACCTGTCAGCTTAGGGTACCCATAAAACTCCATCTTAAAGTTTGTTGAATAAGAATCAAACATTGGATAAATCCTGATTTTTTGAGTAATGAAATTCCATTTCCTGAATATATGTCTGAATATCTTATCAGAAGTATGATTGTATCTTGGCACAAATATCTGTTGGAAAAAACAAAATACTTTCATAAAATAAACTCGTGAATACAATACAACGACGTGATTTTTGCTCATCAAACAATTTATCTTTTTTAATCTTAAATTTAAAATATTTTCACAAAGATAACTTTTTTTAATCTTTTTGCATTCTTTTTTTTGCGTTTGAAAGTTTTTTTGGTGAAAAGAAGATTTAAAGCTGTGTATTTTTGGGTAAAAATTTCATGATAACTGAAATTGCACCCACGCCTCCTGCAAAGTCAGATACGTTTTTCTTTTCTATATGCATATCTTATAAATTTGTAGAACTAGTAACAATTTGAAAGTTACATGTCTTTTGATTCAAAAGCTATGCCCGATCACTTATCAAAGTTTAATTCTGGGTCGTTTTTAAAGTGAAGGGTTAAAATTTAGGGTGATTCAATATGCAATAATAATTTTTTTCAAATTAACAATAGGTCTTTTATACATGACTGTATATAACTAGAATTGCTTTTAAATTTATGTTATTTGTCATCATATATTTTATGGACTCAAAAATAACCTTCCCATTATCACTTGAAAAAAATTTTTATATGCTGACTCCCACACACTATCTTATGTAACATTTTAAGACATAGCTTCTGGCATATGAAATATTTTTGCTTACTGTTTTTGAAGTATTTGACCTCAAAATAATATTTTAGCAAAAAAAAAAAAAAAGAAGAAAAATTGCTGATGTTTTTTTTACAGTCAAGTTAAACATCGGGTGTTTTTTGACTAGCGTTACTTACTTTAAATTGTCTTTATTTGCAATTATATATTTTATTAATTAATGCAATTATATATTTTATTAATTTATTATTATATTAATATTTAAGATGAACTCTTAGAACATAAAGCAGAATTTTGGGCAGATTATATAACAAAGAGAATTGTTATAGTCAAGTTATTTAGCTCTATAGCAAAATTTGTTTTGTAAGATACTATACTAAGGAAGATGCTATTATAAAATAATTTAGTGAGTGACTTAATTGATGAAGAAACAGCTACAATGAGCCTCATGGCTGAAGTGAAACCCTACATAACACTATTCCTATCTAAGCATTATTACAGTCATCAAATAAAATTAGGATTTTATCTCTAGTAAAATTTTAAATAAGATTTAATAATTCCTTTTTTTCTTACGAATTTAGAAATCTTAGAATCTTAAAAATTACAGTTATTTTTGGCTTAGTCTATTCAGGAAATCTAACCTTAAAAACTACTTCTCAATAATTATCTTTTTACAATGTCATGAATAATACCTTTGTATTTCTACAACAAGGGGGCGGGCTGGAACAACCACGCACATTATTATTTCTGGTATTAACACCTACAACTTCACCATATCTCAGTCATTAACTCAACTAGTCGATTCCCCAACTCGTCTTCCTGATTGTGACAATAAGGAACCATCTCAACCTGATCTACTCCTTTCATTGAATCCTGATATCTGCAAGACATTTGTCTCTAGTCCTTTAGCAAATTCATTCCTTTGTATCATTCTTGATACAGAGGGATGTGCTAAGGAAATCACTTCTTGGCTTCATGCTGGCATCAATGCCTATATTACCTGTCGAAAATATCAAGTGAAACCATATTCGAGCCTATGGTTCTCTTCAGCAATTGCGGCTGCAATTGTTTGACTTTCCAAGTAGGACTGACACTAACTTGATTCATCTCAACATTGCAACCAAAATAGTAGAAAATATTATTGCTTCTCTTGATCCTTTTATAAGCTACTGGTCCTGATGAAATTTCTGTAGTCGTGCTACAAAAGTGCACTCCAGAATTCTCTGTGATTCTCACCAATTGTTTAAGAAGTGTATTTCTGAGTTTTCCCTCTTGCTGGAAGTTGGAACCTGTTGCCACAGCATTGAAAAAATCTGGAGAGCAATCTGATCTTCGTAATTACCGTATTATCAATCTTTCAGTCATTTGAATCATTAATTAAATCTTGTGTCACTCGTCATTGCAAAATCTGCTGATATGAAGGTTGGATCTTTATTCCAGGTGCGACACTTTCTTCTTCCCGAGAATGTAATTTATATCTATAAGGCTACCATTCGAGCATGTATTGAATATTGCTTTCATCTTTGGATGTGAGCCTCTGTTGTATGTCTACACCTTCTTGACCAAATTTAGAATGTATACTCAACCTTACTTGTCCTAATCTTAGTTCGAATCTTCAATCACTTTTTCATAGCAGAAATATAGCCTCATTGCCACTGTTCATAAAGTATTTCCATGGAATAAGCACCTTCACTTAAGACTTTATCAAGGATCACAAGGTTTTCATCTGCTACTCATCCTTTAGAGGTAAATTTCTCTAAATTTCACAAAAATTCTATTCATCAAGTTTCTTCCACATACTGCACGCTTGTGAAAATCTCTGCTTTCTGATTTTTTTCCTTTGGATTATGATATCCAATCCTTTAAGTGTAACGTTAAACAATACCTTTTTTAGTTTGTGAAAGACCTTCTTTATCTTTATCTCTTGTTTTATTTTTCTGCCTATAAGTGGCTTTTAGCCTTGTAGAACATGACAGATTTAAAAAAAAAAAAAAAAAAAAAAAAAAAATGCTTTTAGATGTTATAGAAAAAACTGATTCATGAAGTAGTGTAGTTTAAAAAATCACTATTGCCTAAACACTCATTAATAAAAAAACATATTGTCTTATCAAAGAGTTTTTGGTAATCCTTTGATAAAATAATAATGATAAACCAAAAATAATTATAATGAAAAATGATAAATGTTACAGACAAACAGAGGGATTAAAATCAGTGGTAAATTTTTAGGATCTTCTCAGTTTCTATAAAAAGCTTATCAACATAAATCAAAATTGCTTACTCTAACAATGTCAGCTTCTTCAGAATAATCCTTTTGAACATTGTTTTCAGGATGTAGATATGATAAGAAAAATTTTTCGACAGATGCGGTTTCTTCCCTTAGATAATTTTGAACATCCATATAAACAAAACGGTATTGTTTGATAAAATCAATTTCTATCCAACTAACTTTCCTGTTTACATTTTGAATAAGATTTGTGTTTTTAAAATTTGCAATCCATCCATGAACACGAGCTGTCTTTAATCGGGCAGCACCCATATTTACATTACCAAACATAATTTTTCCTGTTATTTGAGCATCTCTAATTCTACCATCAGCCATTCCTAACGCAGGTACATCTATGACATAATAAATAACCTTCATAATGAATAGAATTCATGCAATTTGAGCTTCACGTTAAATAGCAAATGATAAAGAAAATTTAATTCTACTAATAATGGTAAGGAAAAATTTTTATGTCAAGAAATGTATGAAAAAAATTTATGACCTGACAATCCAAAGATATTATTTACAAATTTATATCAAATAAATAATTTCTTAGAGTTCTTTTGACAGAATTGATACAATTAATTTTGTTTTATCTGAAATGAACTTTAACAAATATAAATCCATCCATAATCTAATTCCATCAAAACAGGTATTGAATTTCTTATAAATGGTTATAAAAGGACCTAATAAAGATTACCAAACACAACACTTTTCAATTTCCATTGGAACTTCTAATTTTGAATGCTTTTAGTAAAAAGCGTTTTTTAAAATTCTTTAAAAAGATCCAATTTTAAAATTTTTTCTTTCAGCTTCAAGTTAAAACTCAACTAAGCTTGTTGTATTTTTTTTAAAACAAGGTAGGTTAGTAAAAATGAGCCTACTCATCATACAACTTAGCATCTACTGGATGACCATAACTGGTTGTCAAAACTTCAAATGTTGTAAAAAAATTATATATTTCAGGTATATCAAACAGTAGTGTATATAGTAGTGTTATCTTCACACAAAATTTATGAATATTACCAACAAAATAAAAATTTTCATTTTAACTAAATAGTGTCAACAGAACAGATGCAAACTCATTAAAAAATTTATTAATCTCAGATGGAAGATTGGGGAAGGAGATTTATTACATCATTTCCCAACATATACTTTTAATCTGGAAATTAAAATATCTATATCATTCAATTTAAAATTAATTTTATGGGCAGTATCACCATTATTTCTAGCCTTATAATAAAACTTATGTCATTGATTAAAAATGGGACGCTACAATAAAAGAATCAGAAATACAAATTTTAGAAAAAAATAAATAAAACGTATAAATGGTCAATTATGTACTCTAAGAGTTATTTATAATATCATCACGAAGCTGGACATTATAAACTAATATTTAAATTATCTGAAGAAGAAAATATCAAAAATTTAACGAATAAACTAATTTAATTATGAAAACACTCGATTTCGAGCCTACGAAAACCTATATAATCTCTAGGATTAATCATTATAACTAGCCTGATGATGGGAGCAGGTTGTCTCCCGAAACGTCGCTCAATAAATATTATAACTCACGACATGTTGTTTTAATTTTTCTATTTAAGAAAATACCACTTGAATAAATATCTAGTTTAAATAATGTTCTCTTTAATTTGGTAATATAAATTTGGTATTATTACACAACATGATTTTTTTTTTCCTTTTTTTCTTAGCATTTAAAATGTTCTGAAAATTTGGGAATTTCAAAAAACCTTTTGAAATAGAATAGTTTGTTGAAAAATTTTTTTTTTTTTCTTGTTTTTTAAGCTATTTACTTTGCTCATATTTATCTCAATTCTTGTAAAATAACTCAAAATGTTGATCTAGATCTCGAAGTGATAAAAAATTTTACTAAACTATTTCTAAACAATTTTAAAACAGTAATTTTATGCTCAATGATATCATTGAGCTAACTTTCACTTTCACTAAATTTACCATCTGTTAAAATAAGATATTTTAACAAATTAAAAAGCGCAAAGTACTCCATCTTGAAACAGCAGGGAATCCCTTTAATGTGTGTAGGATGTTTTTGGATTAAAAACATTGAATGTTTTAAAGAAATCATTGCATTCATTGCCAAACAAAAACAAATGCTCATCTGATTCACAGATAATTCAACATACTTTTCCAAAATGGACAACCATAAAATTCCATTCTCCCTTTAAACACATTTGATGTTATTTTTTTGATGTAAACAACAGCAGCCCGAACAATCAATTGATTCAGCAAAATGACCTCTGCATTTCTTATATCAAATTCCTAGAAAACAAGTATATGATTTTAAAACATTCATAAATTTCTTAGTTAAGTTTAAAATAACAAAATATCTAGTTAAACAAACAGCCAATGATAATTTGGCTATTTGTTCCTTCCTAAATAAATAACTTGTTTACTTTCTACAAAAGGTTAATGTTTTTATAGGATGCATTGACTTGGTTAAGAAGAGATATTGGCTTTTTCCAGTTAAATTACATAAACATAAATAAGCACTAGGTAGCATTTCTTATGAGAGCAATTTTATTACTTGACAGGTGCGATTAATAAAACTTTTAAAATTATATTAAAAATTGCCTTAACACGAAACAATTTCTTAAAGAGCGATTAAAATCACATCATATAGAAAAGATCAAAAAACATGTGTTTAAAGCCTTGCTAGAATTAGCTTCTAAATAGGAATTAAAGTAAAGAAAATAAAAGATGTTATATTTAATCTAAAACGAAATTCTTATTAGCCATATAAAAAACTAGAAGGCAGTTTTTTTTTTCACGCTAACATAAGATTCTAAGCAGTTTCCAGAAATTTTGAATCAAATATCAATAGCAAAATATATAAAAACGTTATTAAATCTTTATTTAGCCATTTGCGTTCATTTATATCTGGTTCACCATTTAAAATTTAGTTACCTATTTATATAACTGTTACTTATTGCGTTTTTTTTTTTCATCACAAAGCTACACAAATTCTATTGCAATCATCACAAAGTAATACAAACGCTATTCCAACCACCAAAAAGTTATACAAAACTACTGCAGAGAAACTTTGTAAAAATTAGGTTTTAATATGGTAATAGTGGAATGTTTTGACAATTTGCTGATATTCCGACCAAAACTGTTGACATAATCAAAGTTTGCCATTGTATGAAATTTTTCGCAAATTTCACAAATTTCTAAGTCTATCGATTAATAACTGACTTTTTAAAATTCTCTACAAGTGTTTCAACCCTGAAATGCTGATGATGAACTACGGCAGGAATAATCAGAATTTTAAATTAGTTATTATTATTTTAGTATATTATTTTAGTTAGCACTTGGAGACATTAAGAAACACACATAAGTTGTTAAGCTTTAATTCTGTTCATTGATGTTTTGATTGTTTTAGCAGAATATTTAATACCAATTTATGCAAATCGTTTCTTTTTTTTTTTTTTTAATTTGTATAAGTTTTGAATCATGAAAAAATAGGTATTGCACTCCCCTTTAAATAAGCTCAACTTCAGTGCGAATAGCATAAAAAACCCTTAATATTTAAACCGTCCTTTCTACTTTTGCTGGAAAATTATGTTTTATTTTTAAACCAATCAAAAAGATTGCAGCTTGTAGCTGAACACTCTTCCTTTAGAGGCACTTATATTTCCTGATAATCTAAACCCTTTAAAGGATATATCACCTGGAAAATAATTTTGTATTCTGTGTCTAAATATTGTTTAATACTATTTGCTACCATGCGAAAAATTTCACGCAAATAATTTTCATGAAAATCTTTATAAATTCATTATATGTTGCAAAATTTTGAGATAATTCTAGACTAGATACCAAAGCCAATGGTTTTCAGATATGTGGAAAACAATAGTTTCAAAGCATCAGTGTGTCGCATGTCGGTATATACTTACCTAAACAAAGAAAAAGTCTTAAGACAAAACCAATGAAAAAAGGACTTTTCCATAATGAATTTCTGTAAACTATTTGAAATAGAATAAACAGTATTTTATTGTAATATTTTAATATTAAAGAATATGTTTACCATTGAAGATCTCAAAATCCATTTATAAAATATGATGAAAAACATAAAAATTTACAGATAATGAAAAATTAATATTAATATTAAATTAATAATAATTAATAATCAATAATTATCCATTCATATTAATTCAAATTTATATCTTAGTTTTCCTCCCTCATGGGCATAAAACAAGTTATTCATTTTTTTTGTTTTTTAAACTAAAACCCTCGTTTTTAAATATGTTATTAATAAATTCATTTAACTCAAACTAGACACTTTGTGCAGCTAATTACTTATTTGGACTATAAATTTGGACTATAAACAAGCTTGTTATAAGTATTCACCATATTTATAACAAGCTTTACACCAATAAAATACTTAACTCAGTTTTTACAAAATATTTTTTCGCATATCACATAACATTACCTTTCCCTCTGAAACTGTATCCATCCCATATTTATGATAAATTATACCGTCCATGGTATATTCAAGCAACATAACAGCATGCAAGCAATTTACACAACCATCAGGAGCCTGGAACACAATACCAGATAGAACAGATAAATGCAAGAAATCTACTTTGAAATAAGCAGCTACCTCATCTCGAATACACCAAAAACTGGCTTTAACAGGTGAACTAAAATGGATATGACTGCAAGCATCACTACATATCTCATCACCATTTAAATCTGTATCAATAAAGCAATCAATCGAAGAATATGACCCCTTACCAAGATCAAACGGTGAAAATGAATCGCAAACCACTAGAAAAAAACAGATATTTTCATTTTGATACCAAAATACACATATTTTTCATGCTAGTTAAATTTTTCGAGAAGCAGTAGCAGTAAATTTTGCAAAAAAAAAACAAACTTGCCAAATACCATAAAATTAGTATCTTTTTTAATAACCATTCATGGAAAAAAAAAGTTCAAAGAGGCAAAAATTTAGTAAAAAGTTGGACTCTCCAAGAAAAATGATATCAATTATTATTGTGAAGATATCTTAATTATATTACGTAAAAATCATATAGTTCAACCACCATTTAGTAAAAATGTTTTAACCACCTTTAGAAAGAAATTTCTAAATGGAATATATAAAATCCTCAGGCAAATTAAGCAAAATATTCAAAGTTATTACAGTAAAACTAAGTTACAGCTGCAAAGAAAATATTGTAAGGGATAAATTACAGTCAAAACAAAATATTGATTTCAAAAGACAAAAACAAACTATTAAGTTATAATTAGAGAAAAAAAAATTTTTTTTGTTTGAATAAGAGAGTTGAAAGAGTCCAAAAGCAGGTGTGGTAGGATAACTCTCGTAATCCATCCAAGAGATATACTGATAGTATGGTAATTATGAGGATCAGATTGCTCTCCAGAGTTTTTGAATACTGGGACAGCAGATGCTGACTTCAAGCTAGAAAGAAAGCAGGATTTAGCGATACTCTTCTTAAACAACCTGCAGAGAATTGGAAAGAGTTCTGAAGAGCGGTTTTTTAGTACAACTACAGAAATTTCATCAGGGCCAGTAGCTTTAGAAAGATCATGAGTAGTGATAACATTTGCAACCATTTCAGTTATTATGTTCAGATTAGTCAAGTTAGTGGCAGTCCTAAGTGGAAAGTCAAGCAATATGGGATTACTACTGAACAGCTTAGCAAAACGTTCTTCCTTATTTTTATCTGAGCTAACGACCTCAGGTCGATTGAAGATTGAGGTGATCAAAGATGTACCCTTATTAGAAAAGCTCCCATAGATGCGGCAGAAGTTTTGATACCTGATAGATTGAGTGACCAGATGTTCATGGATCTGGTTTTGGTAAAAGTGTCTCTCAATGATATTTTTACACTCATTATAAACTCAGATAAAAAGATGTC
>JAUZNK010018783.1:0-21364 GCA_035046665.1 Euphysa ruthae
AACAATTAAAACAAAACCTGAGTGTTTTAGAGACATTTTCAAAGAAATTAAGAATTTTTCTAAAGCTGATCGTGGCCAATGATAAATGCCAAATCTAATGCATGTTATCAAACTCCTTTTGGTTAATCCAGCAACGTCATGCACACCAGAGCATTTTCCACCGCAAGGCGGCTCAAAACATAGTTACGGTCAACAATGAAAAGTCAACGATTTAAGGCTTTGGCTACAGTGACTATTCACAAAGAACTGACTGACCAAATTAATGTCAGCGAAGTTTGCAAAGAATTTGTGACGGTTAAGGAAGGCAGACTCAATTACTTTGGAAAGTTTTAACTTTTCTTTTGTTATTGTTGTTGTTGTTCAATTTAAGTTTACTATAACATTGCATATGTATATTTAACGTTACACTTTTAAAAGAAGTTTCTTTGTACGAAGTTAACTTTCTTTCTCGAAAACGGTAACTTTTTATCGTCTTTAATATTATAAAGTTCAGGAATTTGGATGGCGATTTAGCCAAACAGAATGTCTTAAATTCAAATATTTTCTGTCCCGTCGGCCCTAACCATGGTGGAGCCTCCTTAGTCACTATATTATTTGCCCCCCCACCCCACCCCTCCTTAGTAATTAACCTTACATGTTTGTATTAAAAGGTTCTGAAAAATCATTTGAAACTTGCTGATCAGTCACAGCACAATCCTACCTTATATATGAAGAGATTTTCTAAGAGCGCAGGTTGTATTAACGGACAAATAAGGTGAAGTAAGGTCACATAATATCCGATTAGGAGTTAACATTTTGCCTCTGCTTTACCTTACGAAAAATAGTTTGGGAAAATGAGCTGGTTGGCGTGCTATGTCATGGTAATAATTTGAAAGTATATTCATGATAAAGAAGATAGCTGCTTACTTCTTTTGTGTTTTTTCTCCCATTTTCCATCATCTTCTGGCATTGGAACTTCTAAAGATACAATGATCGTTAACAGTAAATGTGGTGATATTAATTTCAAAGAAATGTTTAAAGATAACAAAATATTTTTTTCCATCAAACCTGTTAAAAAAATTAACTTTTGTTGTATATTCTTCCAGTGTTTACCCTGCATCAATTTCTTACCCTGCATCCATTGCTTACCCTACATCCATTGATTACCCTGCCTTCACCCGATGTTTACTCTGCATCCAGTGTTCACCCTATATTCAGTGGTTTACCCTGCATCCAATATTTGATAAGAAATGCATTTAAAGAAAAGAAATTATCAGTTCATAATGACCGTTAATACCTTAGTATACTGCGGAATACCTTAATATACTGCGGAATTGCCAGAGTCGGAGGTATTGTTCATGAAAATAATCCTTACCAATCATTGAGAAAGCCGAACGGAAAAATTCTTCTTTTTATAACCTTTTTATAACCTTTTTAAGTCACAGATATTTGGTCACGCAAACATTGAATGGTGTATGAAACCATTCCAATATATAATGTAACAATAAATATTTTGTGAAATATACCATTTCGGTTTCTGTAATTTCCTTCTTCCCAGACTATATTGCCATCATCATCAACATTCTGTTCAAGGACTAAAAAATATAAAAAAAAATCAACGCTTCTAACCGTTTTTCCAAAGTACATCCTAGAACGATCCAGATAGTAGTTTCAACTAAACAATGTTATTAAATATTTCTTTTTTACACAAACCTGAATTTATTAAAACAAGTAATTTCTGATATAATATGGAATACCAGTGCTTGGTTTAAAACAAAGCCGTTATTTTGGTATACTACTTTTACTGTATATATGTGGGATGAAGATGACCATTGGAAAAAAACACAACATTTTAAACAATTGTCGTTTTAATTTTGATTTATTTAATTTCTTATAAATAGCGAAGATTTTTTTTTCTATCGTTCTTAATTATAAAGATGCAAGAAAAACATGTCATTTTTGGTTTTAAACATCTTATTAATTTAGCAGAACTAATTATTTGTTATACTTTGTATTTATCAAATAGATATGTTGTAAAAAAAAATTTTTTTTTAATATTTGTGTAGTCCCAAGCTGCAAATGTGTTTGTTCTGACCCAAGTTGTAAATCATTTATTAACTGATAAGAATCTGATAGACACTTACGGTGAGGGTAGCAGGTAAAAATTTTCTTTTAGCTCCTCCCTATAATCTGTGTAGGTATAACAATGGTGGGGGGGGGGGGGGGTGTAAACGTTAATATTAGTCAAATTATTATTATTTATTAAATTATATAATTATATATACCCAGCATTTTCCATAAAAATTCTTATTTTAGTTGAATTTAAACTCCGTAAATAATTAATTCTACCTCTAAATGAGTTGGGATGTAGGGGACCAAGTATATAGTACCAATGAGGAAGTATAAAGTAGGGAGTACCGAATATTTGTGAGATAAGAATAAACGGTGGTTTTAAAGAATAATGAATTTAGATTGGAAAAATTTTTTAAATTATTAAAAAAAAAAAAAAATTTTAAGCAAACGATTTCTTGCACTTTGATATGCGATTTCAAGGTTAAAGTCAAAAAATGAGATTATGGACGAGATTATGGACGGACGAATACTCGGAAATTAAGAGTTTATTTATCAACTTAGATGGGTATCCAGTCTTTTCTAGAACATATTAGATGCGAATTTTTAAAACATCACTAGCGCTAGTAAATCAAACTCATTTTGTTTTTTACCTTAAGCATCTATAAAATTTAATAAACAAGATAAATTTATGTCACATTTTTCTTTCCTCTCAATGGTTATGCCCTTATTTCATAACTATAATAACCTTATTAGACCAGCTAATATTTGAGATTTAATTAGACATATTTAAATGTTGTTGGCAAATTCGTAACTCATCATTTTTCTAAATTTTAATCACAATCTAGTTATTTCTTGTGAGACGGTATTGCCTTCTGAAAGAGGCTTAAAGGTATTTAATGCAAAATAAAACATCATGTGAGATTAACCTTGCAGCATATATGCTCAACTCCCTTGAGTTGAGCATATATGCTGCGAGCTTAATCTCACATGATGCTTAAAGGTATTAAATTTTGGAAGCCACTGCGTTTCAATGTATTACTTACAATTGCTTGACTCCAGATTAACATTTTTCAAGTCTTAAATCTGAAAATTTATATGGAAATAATAAATTCCTTACCGGCAGAAGCTGACGATACTAATAATAATAGCCATACAGGGCAATTTAAAATCATATTAATCTCTATGTATGTTTACTTCTAGTTACTTAAGTTAACGTATTTCTTGTGTTCTTTTTTATATAACTCTTTGACTAGATTGTGTAGCCATTTTGAATCTTTTTTTCTTGGTTTACCAATATAGTATTCATCAAGTAACTATGATATTGCACGCAACGCTTGGATAATTTTTGACGTGTGTTTGGGCACAGATATACACACAAACAAAATATAATTTTCGCCATAGCCTACTTAAATACATATTTATTTAAGTACGTCGTGGTTTCACCTACTCAAATAATTTTTTTTTTCTTCTTCTAAACTCTGGTAAACCAATCTTCAAACTAGCACGTTATACGGATGATCTGTACCGTTTATGTCATGGAATCTTTTTGAGTTATACATTATTCTTCGTAACAAAAAGAAAATTTGCTAGCAAGCACTCGGTTTTTAAACATTAATTTAAAAACATTACATTTTCAACTTGAAAACGTAATGTTAAGAAATAAAAGTTAAAAATTTTTCCCCTATACCCATCCTAAAATCGCATATAAAAAGAGAAAAATCGTGAATTTTTCGTTGTTAACAGAGAAGATTACTGGCATTAACTTTGCATTAAAAAGAGTATGCTGCGGTATTACGGAAACACAGATGCCACTCAAAAGACCAGGTTGGGAACATGTAACAATGCGCAATGAATTTTTTTTTTTTTTTTTTTTTTTGCGCTTTTAAGCAAAAATTTAAAAATAAGTTGATTCTCGTAATTTCATATTTTAATTTTAATAAACTATTTTGTCTTTTTCTTCCATTCATGTTCTCACATGAGATTATTTATGATATATTTGAAATAAATATAGATACTGAAACTTTTATATTTACCCAGGGTATATTTATGATATATTTGAAATAAATATGGATACAGTAACTTTTATATTTATCCAAGGTTTATTTATATATTTGAAATAAATATGGTTAGTGATACTTTTTTATTTATCCAGATTTAATTTGATATATTTGAAATAAACATGGATACAGTAACTTTTATATTTATTCAATGTTTATTTATATATTTAAAATAAATATGGATACTAAAACTTTTATATTTACCCGGGGTTTATTTATGATATATTTGAAATAAATATGGATACGGTAATTAATATAAAAGGTTATATATTCTAACAAAATTTTTGAAATGTACATTTTGAAATAAATTTTTTAATATAAAATTGTTAACTTCAAACAAACTGAACGAACTTTAAAATCTTCTTTAAAATTGTTTTCTAATAAATGAATAAACCAGACGAATTAAACACAAATGATAAATTTCTTTCAACAGTCATTTTACTAAAACATGACCTAAATAAAATAAATTTCTTCTAAGCAACATTCTTGCAAATTTCAAATAGATTTTTCTGTCAAATTTTGTTGAATTATAAAAGTAATATCCAGGGCTTTACAGCGCTTTTAGAACAAATTCCTGGGGTTTTCACAATCGTAAAGCCGTTGTTATTGAATTTGTGGCAACAAACATTTTTAAAACATAGCTAAAAACAACTGAATTCTAAAAAAGTTCGGTTACAAATGGTGACAGCAAAATTTAAATTTGTTAATTTGGTTAAAATTCATCCGTGGTCATTCTACGAATATAAATGACTGCAAACACTCTTGAACAAATCTAAAATAAAATCAAATATATCCTACAATACTGAAAAAGTTAAAAAACATAAAAAATCTTCACTAAAATTACATGACTAGTGTAAAAATGGACTTTACCCTTTACTGTAGCAGCCCTGTATAGTTAATTTTGGTAAACCGATCAAGACAAAATTAAAGTCAAATATATAGGCATTCCTGAAAATTAATTAAACATGAAGCCACATATACCAATTGCGAAGCTATCGGGGCTAAGCTACGTGGAATCAGACGATCAAGTAATGTAAATTTCTTTAATCGTTCATTAAAACTTCGACATGAATTTGGCGATTCCATTTGTGAGTAGCTTCTTCTTTAGTAAATTTTTAACGCTTACCTAAAAATGGTGGTATGAAGATTTTTGCTTGCCTTTGAATAAGTAAATGTTGGATTTTAAAACATTTATCAACAAGAAATGAATCTCCAGAGCTTATATGTTTGATGATTCCACATTTTTCAAAGAGTTCAAACTAACACTATTGTCATACAAATCAATATGTAAATACGTAACAAGCTGCACCATTTGGATTTACTGCAATCAGACATTTCTTTGTACGATGGTTAATATATATTATCTTGCTGAGAATAGTTAAGTGGAACTTCAAATTTTAACTCAGTGCAGTCAGCAGACGCTCTGTCAGAGCGATTTAAAAATAGGATTTCAAATAACATTTAACCATGTTGAGACAATAAACCTAACAAAAAATTCACTGACATGCAATGTGCAAGTGTAAAAATATTAATACCTCTTCGTAACCGTACAAGTGTAAGAAAATGTTGTTCTCTCAAACATAGGTTAGACGATTTTTTATTCACGTCATGACTTTTAGAACTATGGATCCATTATCGAAGGTTATATTTAGCTTAGTCGAAGAAGCTCATATAAAGTATTGAACTGTGGTGGTGTTAAACCAATGAAATATTTGCAGTTTAATTCTGACAACAAAATATTATCCATTGACATAGGTTTGGTAATAGGAATGACTGAATCTGAAGAATAAATTATTTTTAAAGGTGAAGTGGTTGAATCTTCAGAAACACTACGCTTTAAAATAAGTCTCGCACGATATTTACTCCAAGAATAGATTTGTCATATACTGTTTGAACAGCTTTAATAAAGCCTTATTGCATATATACTCGAACTATCATCTGAATAGCAGTTGTATTAGTAGGTGTTTTTGAACTATCATTTCGAAAGCAGGTTTATTACCAGCAGCTTATAAACTGTTATTTGAATAATAACAAAGAAATTAACCAAATTTAGTTTGAGAGATGAAAAACAAAATTTTCATTATTCTCCAGTTTTAGGCTCAAAATATGAGGAAGAAATTGCGATATTTACAGTGTATAAAATTTAGTTTTCCTGGATCCATATATAATCTCAAACATTTTTAATTACTATATAGGGCTGCCATTAAAAGGTTACTTGTGAATCTTCTTGCGTCTTAATTCTAGACATAAAATAAAGTTTACTTGTTTTTTTTTTAAGAAGAAAATGCACAATACTGGAAATATCGTAAACACTTGTACTTTTTTTAACGGAAAGAATTATGCTTAAAATTCTCATGTTTCATTAATTTCAGACAACTGATGAAAATGAGTATTTATACGTACAACGTTGCTAGGATTTGCGGCTATTTCGATCTGTAGAGTTCTGAATATTTAAATCTTTGAACCAATAGCTTTTTATTTTTTCGGATCTAAAAAAAAAGGTTAAAATACAATCTTTTATTGGAAAATAATCCAACAAATATGAATAAATCATTTATAATATCTTATAACCATTAATATTTAAAATTGATATTAATATTTAAAAGTACTTATCCATCTATTTTATAATATTATCGAATCAATCCCTAATAAAATTCAGAAGAATCTTTGCTTTATATCGAAGATGAAAAAAATTATGAAGCAGATGATTATCGATAAAATCTTCTATTTTAAAACCAGAATATAAGGTCTGTCAAGAAAATGATCGTATGTAAACATTGAATCCAACATTATGGATCTTTAATTAATAAAATTGATCTTTTAAGAAACTGTACCATCAACGCTATGGTTGAACAGGTTTGTTGAGGCTAGGACTATTTGTTGAGACTAACAAAATATTAAACTGAAGTTACTGTAACGTTAGATATATCACCAAAAAGAACTAACAGGGATGAGTAATTATGACTGCAGACAAATAAATCACTATATTAAGAACTATAAAAACTTGCACAAAAAATTATTGTTGGTATTACCAATTTTTATTGGTAATCTGTTAAATAGCAGCGATATTTAATCAAATTCCAACAATTACATGGAAGTAAGTTAACGGTTGTATTTAATTAAGCTACTCTTCCGCATCGACGGGATGATCTGGATTTATGATGCAGGTTTTACAAATTGATATTCAAAATAAGATCTTTTCAGTTGGAAATGCAGTGGAATTTTTATTTCCATAACTTCTTTATTGCATAGGAATTAAACGCCGAAAATGTTAAATATCAGTCTAGTGTCCAGCACGGACAACACACTCAGGTAGAGGGTGATCGTTAGCCTTGGGTATATTACTGCAAGAATGTTCCCTTTGCTTAGGCCTTAGAATGTTAATAAGTGTTTTAAAACAATTTAAAATGCTTTTTTCAATGTTTTTTTTTTATGTGTCGCTAATGTTCGGCTAGCTTTACTTTAGTTCTTTTGGTTTAACATATATGATACAGGTCTCTGTTTAACGATTCTGAGCTCTTTCTAGATCAAACAATTGAAAACAGTCTATTCCCATAAATAAATGTTCCCAAAAATTAATGTCCTTAAGGTAATCCATGTTCGCATTGATGAAAAATCAAATATCTTCGGTTTCATATTAGCGGTGTAACATAACGCTCCTCCAACTTACTGTACTATGATTGTGAGGTCTATCATATTTTACAAAATTTGGCGAGAGGCAAAAAAAATGAAATCTTCCAGAATCACTAAAAATTTAATTGTTTTGGCCAACCGCAAAATTAAATTGGCGCAAAATTTTCTCAAGACATGATCAGAATTTGATCTGAACGAGTCAAAAACTTAATATTGAAAATCCTTGTTTCCATCACTGGTGGAATATAGCTTTTAAACCTACACTCGTTTTTAAAATATTTGAAATCTGCAATGAAACACTATATAATAATAAAAGTAAACGTCTTATACCTGATTTTCTCTTCCGAAAAACCGCAGTGTTGATTGTGCGGTTTAATCCTTTATTTTTTCTGTTTTGGCGAAGGTTAATTTACGTCTGCACCTGTCATGAAAGTATCTTTTTGAAACAAGTAATAAGTTTGTTGCAATTGAACTTTTTATCCTGCTAGGTTTACAACATAATATTTTCAAATGAAAGAGTAAAATTTGAATCTCAAAACATTTTAAACGACGTAGTGTGATACTTGAGATCTAATCTCTACTTAGCAGGGTGCTAAATTTATTTGTGATTCAGTTTTCATGATTCATAAAAAATAATGAAAACCATGCTTTACTCCAACATCACCTCGTTACGTAAAATTATTATAATTTCTGATTCCTAATTCCACTTCAGGTACATTTTTTGCATATTTTCTGATTTGGCAAACTTTAGTTTTTCGGTAAGTCCGTCTGAATCTCTAGGTTTATAATAATTGAAGCTTTGAGCAGAAGCACACGACCGTTAACCATTTTTAAAAATATTGAAAATAAGTTGTAATAGTTGGGGGTATACCTTAAAAAAGATTTGAAATCTACAATAAATTTGCAAAATTTGAAAAAGATCTACATTTGCTTCAAATAAACCCTATTTAAAATATATATTTTTAAATTTTTTGACAAAAACTCTGAATGAACAGGTCATGAAATTTAGGTCACTAGTAGCGATAATTTTAAAAAAACCTTTTTTTAACATGAAGGGTTTCAAATTATAATCTAAATATTTGAATCAGTTGTTAAAGTAAATCTTGTTTTCCGACATGGTCAATACTACTTCAACAAAATTTCAACTAAAACTTGAGGATAGCTTCCAACTACAAAATGGCTGTATTGCCAAAAATAAATAATAATGCACTTGACAAAGCCTTACTAGACCAACTAAAGTATTCAACTGATTGTCTAACTAAATTACATTTCCATTGTTGCTACTCTAGTGGCTAGTATTCTTTTCTTAAGTTTTAATGAATTAGCGTTAAACATCTGACCTCCTGCCATATCAGACTCTTCGAGGAGTTGAAAACTCAGAAAGCACAACCAGTATTATGGATGCTTCATTGAGGGCAGCATGACAACAGTAAAATCCGAAGAGGGTTTTATTACTGCGCTCGAAAACAAATAGATCTAAATAATATCGATGTATCAGAAGAAATATGTTACCTTTATTTACTTTTGTTAAAAGGTGGGTGTGACCCACCATTAAATATAACTGGCAGTGATCTTGCTACGATTGTTAGTTACCATAACAAATTTCAACCCTTTGGTGGACCGTAATATAAATAGGATATCTAACCTTGGCCTAGTATGCCTACAATCATTGGTCAAAATATTATGACTTATACGCCATTAAGATACCTTATTAATAGAAAAAATAAATAAAATACCACAAGCAGTTAAAAATATGGATACACCGACCTTGGTATATACAACTTTAGGTTTATCTTTTGGTTAATAGACTTAGAAATTAAAAAAAATTTTTTTTTCTCTGCTAGATCTAAGGGATGTAAGTTACAAGTCCGTACTCATTTCGGATTGTTACCATTTTTGCGATTTTGGTAAAAAAAAAATCACTTTTCACGTGTGTTAAACATGAATTTGTGCTGAAATTTGATAAAAGTCTCATATAATATGGCCATGATTGTAGATACACATTACCTTGGTATATAGATCTGCTTGATAATTACTTGACGTGATTGAATCCAAATGAGTTTTTAAGGGTACTATATTAATAGTTTTACTGGTTCTTTTTACATTTCTGGCTGGACAAAAGGGTGCATAGAGCTCATAAGAACGTTGATTTAATGACCGCCATTTTCATTAAAGTATCTAAGTTACATATTTAGACAATTTTTTAACCTGAACCCATTCAGGATAGCATTTAATTTTAAAAAAGTAAAAAAAAAAAAAATATATATATTTTCTAAAAAAATCAAGAAACAAAATTATTAGGCAAAATTCAACATTTTTTAGGGGATAAAAGAATGAGAATTTTTAATCAATACTAGAAAATTTGTGACCTTAATTTAAATCTGGTATATAACCCGAGAACATTACTTTTGAGATTTTAATCTAGCAGAAAAACCTTACTTAGCTTCGAACAGCGTTAAGTAAAAAATCCGGGAATTCCAAGTAATTTTTATACTATGTCAGTGTTTTGGTTTTATTATCAGATATCACACAGGAGCATTTGTACAAGGTATATTTATAATAAAAACAAGGTGATATATAAATTAAGAAATGCTATTTTCAACCCATGGTCGCAAATATTATACAAAGCAAGTTAGCTTAAAAAAATTCAAAAAAAAAAAAATAATGCATAAACATAAAAAAAAAGAATAAATAAAATCAGAGTTAATGAGAAAAATATCTGACAACTTGTGTAAATAACCACTGATCACATCATATCACAACACGCCACATTTCATAACATTTGTAGCACCTAAAATATAATTTCTTTAAATGATTACGCCTTGAGTTTATCACATCTACGAACAATTATTTCAAAAACGAGGTTTTCAAAGACATATATATGTAGCTAAATAGATGTTCGTTAAATTTTAGAGAAATCAGTGTTGTAGTTTTACATTTTTCTTATAAAAAAATATGTATGAACTATATAATTTTTAAGTGTAAACTAAACTTACGGAAACGTTGAAAAAAAAAAAAAAAAAAAAATCAAAACTAACGAATTTATTTTGTTAACAATGAAATTAAATGAGTTCTCAATGGAAATAATTCGACGCAACAACAATAAACAGAAACACTAAAAATATATAACGGTCCAAAACAACATGTCAACTAAAAGATATAGGCTATAAATACTAAAAAGAATATTGAACATATTGTATGTTGGAAAAGTGCAAAATAATTTTATATATCGAGTTATATTCTTCGGCCCTTACTTTATTCCTAAACGGCTATTACTAGCATTATGAACGACTGATAAACGACCCTTATTGCTGACTCCTTTTTGATTCCTCAAATGACCTTTCTGTTTTAAAAACTGAATTTAAAGCTTATTTTGTTTCTCACGACGATTTTAAATATTTGAACAACTGAGAATAGTTAACGACGAAACCACATGCGCACATTTCCAGGAAATAACTGCGTTCATAAACCAACGAAAACGAGGGATCTACTAGATCTACTTAAAAATGCATTAAAAAAAGATTGAAATTAAGAAAATTGATTTAAATTAAGGATACAGACTATAGATTTTATCAATTTTTTAGAAATCTTGGAAAAAATCAAATGGGTGTAATAGAATCAAAAATATCAAAAAAAAAATCAAAAAAAGTGTCAGGTTGAATAGTCTAAAATAGCCTAAACAGGTTGAATAGCCTAAAAAATACACATGCAAAACAATATCTTTTAAAATTAAATTTGAAGATACAACTAATTAATTAAATGAAAGTGTTTGATGAACATGTTTCAAATTTTCATGTTGAAAATCTAAAGAACGGCTCTTCGATATATTTTTGTTTTAATTTTTGGGCTTTAATATAGCAATCTTGGGCCAGAACTTGTGGGTCGACTTTCAGCGCGTACTAGAAAAAACTTTGAGGTATAGCATGAAGAAAAATTCAAGCAATGGAACACATGCTTGATGATGCAACAAGCAAATACAAAATAAGTTCAAATCTATCCTAACATATATACAAGAATTATTTCTATATATTGTCAAATGCGTATAAGAAATTATAATACATTAAGTATATTCAGGTTCAAACAAACTATAATATTTCGCTATTGTAATCATATTGGAATTTCACCGCGGTTAGCATTTTTTATGCAAACCATCACTACGGTTTTAACATAACTCATTTATTCATTCATTCATTTTTGCGTTCCTACATTTCAATAGACACCATGTTATCAAAAGCTATAATGAGTTTGGAAGTTTTAAATCCCCAAAACAAAGGTGAAAACGGCTGAAGAAACATATATGTACATAGATAAATATACGGCATTTATCACCTAAAAGAAGATTCAGATTTAGTAGATGTCGCAGGGCATTGACTGAAATTTAACATTAAAAAGATAAGAGATTCATAGCAAAGAAAAGATTTTAATGTTTAAAACAAGTAAATGGCCCAAAAACAACCTTTTTCTCCATTCCCTGAAAACATGTGAAACCGTATTTTTGATGGATTTAAATTTTTAAAAAAATCTATGTGATAAATTCACTTTAAAACAATAAATAAATAATATCATAGAATGCCATTTGTGAAATATTGAAAACTATCATAAAGTCTTGTAGTTAGTGACATTACACTGTCGTCAACAAGTTTAACGACATGCCGTGAAAGCTGATCTTCTGTTAAGTTCATATGAAATCTGTCACGCATCAAAGATATTGTAGATACTCCTTGAGCAAAGCAAGGTAGCTGAGAATCTATAACAAAAAAAATGAATAGGATATTTAGGAGATTATAGGATAGTCACGTGACAAAACACCTGGCATCATATCACCACCATTCTTACATAAAGTCATCTTGAAGCATACTTCTTACCTAAAGTTATTTTTAGCATTTCAAGCAAAATAGGCCACCCCATATGATCAAATAATTTGTTAAAAAAAAAAAAAAAAAAATCAGTGTAAAAGTGTTAAAAAATAATTCAAAAGGTTACCTGTGCACATGATTTCAACAATTTGTAAAACTCGATCCATATTTTTCCGTGCTGCAACAAATCCTTGCAAGATGAGTATTTTGAAGTAATTATACATATCACTGTTTCCACCACCCATTACCTACAAAGTAACCAAAATAAAAAACAACACAATGTTTTTAAACTATTTAGTTTTATATAAAGATTTATCTTCATGCTTGAGATGTTTATACAGATGACGATTATCTAAAAATTTAAAATCAAAAAAAAAAAAAAAAAAAAAAAAAAGGAGCGGATTGATAAGAGAAATTTATGAACAATTAGCACATAGCTTCCACGAATATTTAAGAAAATTCAAAAATCTTCTTTTTATTTCCTAGAAAAAAAGTTTAAATCTAAGACAACCTTTGCTGTGTTGCTTGTATAATTACTAAATATTATTAGTATATCAAACCCAAATAATAAAAAAACGAAATTTTTAGAAACAAAACCAGGTGTTATCTGCAAAAGTATTTAAAACCATAAATAATCCAAAAAATGTGTGATGTTCACACAAATAATCCAACACATCCCAGAAAATTTAAAAATTTTGATTAAAAATCCAGAGAAATCCAGGACAGAGCAAAAAATGGGGAAATTACAGACTTGGTTACTAAATTCTTGTTTAAGGCGTAATTACGAATGCCAAAAACAAACTTTTAGTTTTTCCAGAAATTTATCTATAAAAGCTATTAAGGAAAAATTAGCATGTTAACCAGTGAATTCAAAATATAAGCGAGCTAGATGATTTATGGTTTTATTGTTTATTGAAGTAAAAAGAAAATGATTTCAACCTCAACAAATTCATCTGTAAGCTTGAAAGGAGAACTTTCGAATCCAAGATTTTTCCCAGGAGAATTTGATAGTATAAAACCAAAATCAATGTGAATAATATGACCTTTGCTATCAACCAATATGTTATTATTGTGCCTAAAATGGAAAGAAATGTTGAAAATCAAACTGACCAAATATTAACCATACAAAAAGATATCTATCAAATATATACTGAGGTTATTTCCATAAACGGTTACGTAGGAAATAGGTAAAATATTCCATAGTTTGGGGATGAAAAGGGGGAGGAGGTAACTGATTGCTTTCCAAGTCTGATACAGTACTTTGAACACAAAACCATTTAAGCAAGTTAAAAAAAGAAAATTTACCAAAAAACTAATTCCAATGTAGTAAATTTAATTCAGGTAAGAAGTTACTTGATGAAAAATTATTCAATAAAATTGCAAATAAAGAAAACTACTGACCTATCTTTGACCTGCATAATATAACACACTAAAGAATAGCCCGCACAACTCTCAACAAAGTTTCTTTGAGCTGTGAGAAACTCCTCTGTAGTAGGCTCTCCAAATTCCTGAAAACATTACCCAACATACACCAATCATGTTTCAAATAAAGAACAAATAAACAGATATTTAATTTGTAAAAGTAGATAAATAGAACAGATAACAATTAAAGCTACCTTTTTTCATTAACTTTTTCTTTTTTATTAACATAATACCCTAACTTTTCTTAGCTACATTTTTTTTAACAAACAAATATTTCAATGATCTTTAAATTAATTAAAGATTAAATACCTCAATCAGATTTTTTTTTTTCAGAATGATTTTTGGAACTAGTTAAATTTTGGATTTCTTACTCAGATTTATCACAGCTAACAGAGAAAATGTAGCTTTTTTAGAGAATATGAGAATATGAGTAAGTTCTAAGACAACATTAAATAAGGTGAGCTGTAAAATAATAACGGAGTTGTTTAAGAAAAAAAAAAAGCATGATTAAATAAGGAGGACAGTTGTTTTTTTGGATCTATTCCTTACCAGATAATTACTTATAATACCAGCTTACCCATATTTTATGCAAGCATATTATGGAATCTTCTTCCAAACACATTTAAAAGATTACACTTTCCAAAAATTATATATAAGGTTGGAACGTTTGTGAGCTTTTAATTTATATGAGTTTATTATTCACTATGACTAATTATTTAAAATAACACTAAACAATGTTTTTAGAGGGTTAGGCCTTCAAGAAGAAGCAATTTACAAAAGTGTATTGGCCGATTTCACAGGAAGAGCAATTTTGTATCCCTTTCAATTTCAAAATAACCTAATTAATAAAATTACCTGCAAAAAACGCAAAAAAAAAAAAAAAAATCTAATATAGTAATTTTTTTTTTAAAACCATTAAGAGAAACAAATGTTACTGTATCTCTTGTTACTGATATAGTGAGTATAGAGGTTAACTTTTTTATTTTAATCATTAATAACATGGCTTCCATATCAAAGCAGTGCCATTCCTGTTTTAGTAGTATTGCACAGCATCACTCCTAAATTCTCCTGGAGAAAAAACGTAAACATGTCCTGATTCCGACCAGGAGGATTATTTGTAAAAACTGAATTTTAAAAATAAGTTTTAGAGAATTATTTTAATATGACCTAAGATGACCATGGATTTTAATATGACCTAAGATTGACCATGGATTTTAATATGACCTAAGATGACCATGGATTTTAATATGACCCAAGATGACCATGGATTTTAATATGACCTAAGATGACCATGGATTTTAATATGACCTAAGATAACCATAGATTTTATTCACAAAAGCAGTTTAACACAACAATACTTTGAAAAACACCACCAAAAGTTTTAATAATCTTTTAATTTTACCCTTCCTTTACACATACATACATTACATTTTCTTTTTGCAATCCTGTAACCTCATTTTAACACACATTTTATGATAATTTATAGTTTTATATTGGTTATTCCAACTATTTTTAATATCATAGCTAGTCGTAATTTGACTATAAAGCAGGAAAATGTGTGCTGTGAAAAAATTAATAAGCAGGAGAGAACTTAATACATACTCAAAAATAAATAAATATCCTAAAGAATTTTTTTATTTACTCACATTTATAAAATAGTCCAACAATGACATTTTGCTTTGTTTTTTAATCTGGTGAAGAGAAACAGCACCTACAATAGGTTCGATAAGACCTCCATCAAATGAGGTTGCCATGACAGCAAATCTAAACAAAAAAATAAAACAACAGATAATTAGCAAAAAAACTTAACAAAATTCGAAAGCTCTATAAAGTAATAAAATGTTATTGTTTAAATTTTTAACTCTCGCAGTGTCAGCCATTTTTCAGTTAAATTATTTAATTTTGCTATTTTCAGAGATGAAATGTGAATTCTAGAAAAATTAAAATAAAAAAAAAAAAATTTTTTTTTTACATAATTGATCAAGTAACTTACGGTCGAATCCATAGAGGAACTCTTTCTGAAATGAATATATCCTAAATATACAAAAATATATTCAACTTTTTTTCTAAATTCCTGTGCAGTCAAACCTACATTAAAATTTTATTTGAACCCCTCTTCAAACAGGTTTTTAAAGACTTCAGCCACCTTGCCACCAAAAAATTATGGGTAAATAAAGTAATGAGTATACTAGAACAAAAACCATGTAAAACAATACTTATAAATGATAATTTAAATCAAAGTGGTAGACAATTTTGTAACAATGTCCATTTAGCAACATATTACAATAAAGTGACAACCCTACTTCAATGGTTACAAAATATGGATATTTCATAGTTGGTAACATCTATGAAACATCTAAGGTAAACTTTTTCTACAAGAAACAACTGACTGAAGGCAGCCTAATATTACCCATATAAGCAATATAAAGGCAACTGTAGTAATAGTACAAGGCCTTGTAATAAAACAAGGACTTTAGTTAGAACGTTAATGTAAGAGAAGAAGAATTCGAATGATTTTGATGACAAACAGAAACGCTTAAAAATATAGAACAACAATTGATATACCTGAAACTGTCTAAGCAGTTGATATGCCAAACATTCTTGTCTGAGGTCATCACCTGTCTTCACTATAACAGGTACCAATCTCCAGTTAGGCAAATGCCCAAAAGGAGAACTTTGACGAATTCGGTGAACTTTTTCATGGAATGGTTCCTTCAGAGCAGCAGCTGAACAAACAAATACATTATAAAATGATTTTCTATTAACTGATTTAAACTTATGTTATCAGAATTTTAATCCAACCCTCAGTTCTCTTATGTGTTTAAAGCTGTCTTGTGAAATAAACACTTTAACTTGGATGGATAGAACTACTTCAAATTAGCAATAATGTTTTGGCAATCCCATCATCATTTTATCATTCTTGATTAATTACGTTTATCAATGCCAAATAAAAATAACAGGTCTCACTCTCTACCAGGACATCATACGACTTCCTTAAATAAGCAATCAAATAAATACACCAATATAAATTGATTTAAATTTTTATTATTGTTTGGGGGTTTTGTGAGCCAAAAAAAGACTTATATCATGAAAATATATTTTATTTAGATAGCTTAGTCCCAACATGAGAATTGCTTTAAAAAGTTACCTACAAACACGTCAGATATTAGGCTTACCTGAAGGATCATCGGGATCCCTTACCATGAACAAAGCTGCTGGAGCACTCAGGGAATCAGTCAGGCGTTTACGAATATCATTAGCAGAAATGTATACATTTTCCTAAAGATTATGCTAAAACATTTCAGCCTGGCTGATAAGAATATACAACAAATAATTTTAAAATCCTCCCTCCTAAATAAGCACTTCTCAAATAAGCTCTATTCTTCTATGACCATTCTAATAAATAAACTGCCACTGTCGAATAAGTACTCCAAGTAAAAAACTTCTTGGCGTATATAGCATTTTTCATGGTGTAGTAAATTTTGATGAGTCTATCTGATTGGTTATGTAAATTGTTTATTAGATATCTGATTGGTTACCAAGTAAAATCCACATTTCAATAAAATTTCAAACATGAAAAAAAAAAAGACATGGGCAAAAGAGTTTTTCTACTGGTCTATTAATTATAAAAAAAGTAAAAGAATTAATGATCAAACTGACCAAAATGTAAAATTTTTTTTTAATTTGGCACAAAGAGAAGATTAAGGGTCAAATTTTGCTAAAATAAAGTCGTCAGGGGCTGTTGCTAGAGAAAAAAACTTTTTCACATTTATTAAGATAATAAAATTATAATTATATAACTTGTAAAAATATAATTCCCTATATAGGCGCTTCTCTCCAAACGAAAATTGAAACAGATCCTAAAAAAATTTTGGTAAAATAATTTTTTTTTGAGAAATTAGGAGTAAAAAGCATTGTCAGAAAACTTTTTGGTTTATATGAGCTAAATAATATATTCTATAGTGAGATATATTCACACTTTTTAGAAAATGTTGCCTTCTACAAATAAAACATTTTGTTAAAGCGTATGTAAAGGTCCAGTAGTGAAGGTGTGAGTGTCCAGTAACAAAGATATTTTTTTTGGAAAATAAAAAACGGATCAATTTCCTTTTGTAACTAAATACCATCATAAAAAAACATCATTATCATTTATGCTTTATTTATCAAAACTTCAATTTGATAAATAAGCACCAAGGACTTAAATAAAAATGTGTTAAAAAATCAACGAGTACCTTTTCTTCAAGTTCATGGTCTTCAAGCTGTAACTCACTACTACCAGTTGTAGTTGATTGTGATTCAATACTAAATTCGTCCTCACCAATATTCTAAAAAAAAAAAATTAATATAATGCAAACAAATTTGCTCAAATTCTACCTAGTAATCCTTATGTATGATCCTTCGAGAGGATCAATAATTATGCATAGTCTAAATAATTATGCATAGTCTAAATAGCTTTTCAAGTTACCCCAAAATAGTAAACACTTCTACAAAAACGTTAAAAAACATTTGAAGTTTCAGCAAATTTTTAATTTTAAAAATCCCTTTCCAACAGCCAATATGAATGATAAAATGAGTTCCTTTATAGTTAGATAATACATGAACTAATACTTGCATGCGTTCAAAAATAACATGATAGTACTAAATTTTATATCGTATATTTTCACTACCTCGATTTGAAGACAATGCTACAAGAACATGCTTAAAAGTTAAAGATGAAGAATAGCCTACATGAGTCTGATAACCAAAAATCATAAGACAAGGTGTGTTACTCTATTGTTATGAACTTGAAACAATCAAAAAATATAACCTAATCAAAATGCAACGTCCATAATTGAAAACAATCACACGGAATTTTAAGGCAGCCAATCAAATTGTGTTAGTAATTTTGTTATAAAAATTTTTTTTTCCTATTTTAACAGGGCGTCTAGCTCTAAGATATTATTTTGTAGAGGTATTGCATTATGTTAGACTGTTTACTCTGTAAAATAAATTGTCAAAATTATTTGTGTAATTTTAAAAACCACAAATATATTTTTTCATATTTTTCTTGAATTTAAACGCCCTTTCCCTAATAGCAACAAAAAACAAGCATTTTTCAAGCTTAAAAAAGAAAAAAATCCTACAGTTTGCAATCCTCTGCTTTCTTTATTATGGGTTATAGAGGTTATTCCAATTTGGTTTAAAATCTCAAAGGCATTTTTACGAATATTCAATATTCAATATTCATGTTCTAAAACTGTATTAAAAAAAAAAAGAAAAAAAAAAAAAATCATTACTTGTTGTAATGAAAGCCTATATTCTTTAAACCCCAAAAAGGAGAATTTGCCAAACTTATATTTAGATAATAAATAAACCCCAAGCTTAAGACTTTTTCCGGAACTTTTTCTAGCACTAACAAGTGAGATTATAACAATCTAGTTAAATGTTTGCATGTGATAGGAAAAACTGATATGTAATTAGTCATTTTTTAGAGAAATATTTAAAAAGAAAATCAAAATCTTAGCACTAATGCTCTTAACTCCTATTTTCTTAAGGCATATAAGTTCAGTGAGAACTTGTTATTTTGCCAACAAACATGTTGCTACTCAGCAAAGTAAGAAAAATCAAAACCCTTTATTTATAAAAAAAGTCTACAGTCTACATACAGTCAAGTAAAAGAATTAAACAGATTAAAACAGCCTCAAAAGCGTATAAAAATTGGACAAATTAATAAGGGTTCAATTCTAAATATATTTTTATTGAAATAAGTAATTTTCTCAACAAGAGTTTTTTTTTGCGGTTTCACACGTCTAAAACTACAATTGAAATTTTTTAATACAAAATGTTTTTACAAAAAATGCTAATAAGGGGTAAAAAATCAAGAAGCACTTACTATCCCATCATATTCACTGCTCTCAGGTGACACTCTTCCAAGATGCAAGTCTAATGGTTCAAGTCTACTAAGAGATATAAGAATGGAAATTTCTTAAAATGTCAAAAAGTAGGAAGCCAGTTCATAGTGTGATTTGTTGGGGAAATGTTAGATTTACTCACACAACCCATCTAAAAACTCAAAACAATTAGGTGAAACGGATAGCTTCATAACAAAATATATTTTTAGGGAGATAACAGCCAATCGCAGTAAACAGTTCCAGAGCCATAATGTGTTTTGTGACTCCAACAAAGTTTTGATTAATGAAAACAGTAAGCTAGAAAATAAAGGCTGCTCACAGTAATGTATTAGCTGAGTGTAATTCTTCAACACAAGCTCTATTGCAGCGCAAGACATTACAAAATGATCTTACAACTTATCTCTCACCTCTAAGAAATGAATACTAGTTTGTATAAAAATATTGAAAACCCATATTTAAAATCAACTAAAAAAAAAAAAAAATTACAGTGCAAAAATGAAAAATTTATTTTAAAGAATATGGAAGATAAGTTGCAAAATGCATAAAAAATCTCTTACCTGTCCAAGGATAAATGTAAATTTTGTGCCTGTGGGTTTAGTTGGTAATGATCAGCAAGCAACTTCTCATGATACTGTGCTTGATCTTGCATGTCTTCAGATGCATCTTTAGCAAGGACTTCAACATAGATAATATAAGGGGCCTAAAGAGAAATTATTAATTGGATAAAAACCATTTCAGGAACAAAAATACTTAAAAATTTTTTAAATATAAACAGAAAAAAAAACAAGCTGGTGATAATATTTATTTTGGAGAAAACCTAAAAATATTTTTATAAATTGCTAAACTTTATTTTAAGTTTTTTCATTTGATTGTATTCCTCCATTCTTTAAATATCTGAACATTCTGCTTATTTTCAGATTCTAATAGTTTATATTTTCTTTGATTCTCATAGGTCCTACCCGTTAATCCCCATGAATTAACCTTCTCTTCTGTCAATCCTCTCTATTCATACACTGCATTTGGAAATACCATCAGAGTTAGACTGCAGATGCTAATCCGGTTCTCAACTGCTGGGATATCACTATGTCAGTGTCTTTCAAGTGGTTTATCATTGACAGTAAAAAATAAACAGCAGACAAACAGAGGAAGAAAATATTTAAAAAAGACAATTTTATAAAACTTGACACGTTTTTCTAGAATACTATCCATCACCTTAAAACTTATTACTACAATTCACCTTAGCTTTTGAATTGAGTACAACAGCAGCATTGTGAGGTATTCTGACGATATGATGAGGAAATATATCATCAAACGGAACAAACACTTTTGCTGGTAGGTTTAAGTTTAATAGAGAGAGTTCTGCACATAAACGTTGGACTAAAATACAAATACAAAAATTTTAAACAGTAAACAAAATAGCATATTTATATATATTTATATGTATATAGATCGG
>JAUZNK010018794.1:0-21360 GCA_035046665.1 Euphysa ruthae
TATTATTATTATTATTATTATTATTATTATTATTATTATTATTATTATTATTATAAAACAATTATTTCAAAACTAATTGTGTATCAGGAAATCTACGTAAAAATTAAAATTATATAAGTAGGCAAATATCTCAAAAAAAGTACTAAATATCAAAATTACAGATTATTTTCAAATTAAAAAGAAAATTTTATTTCTAATATTTCTAGTATAAGAAGAATTTCATCACTTAACGGGCCAAAATTTCCCAGAAAATGCATCAAGATGAAAATTTCAAAAAAAAAAAAAAAAGCATCTTTTCGCTTTTGCTTCAAGAGTAACAGGATTGCCCAAAAATTGCAGTTAGGACTATTTTCTAAGAAATAACAATTTTTAGGAGGTGAGCTTGTATTTCGAATGTCTTCTATATGCATTTGAATTCATAAAAACATTGAAAAAAGATGCAGACTGACTGTGAGCGAAGAGAATAGTAAAAAAAACGTGGAAAGTTATTTCTTGAAAAAAAAAGAAAAATCTGTTGAGTTTTTAGTATAAACCCGCACGGGTTATAGCTAAAAAGATCAATAAAATTTTTGATTGTTGAAAATACCACCAAAACTTGAAAAAGCGTTTCCTCAAAAATCTAATCATTCAAAAAAACTTGAAAAAGCGTTTCCTCAAAAATCTAATCATTCAAAAGAGACGTTAAATAAAACCGTAAACAAATAACTCGGAAAATAGGAAAATGTTCCATATTTAATATTTAATAGTCACTATCAATATTTAAAACGAACTTAATATAAAGTCATTAATTTTATTTATATTTTAATAAAAAATATTTGTGCAGGTTTGTAGATTATTATCGTGAACAAAAAAAAGATTAAAGGGCAGAGAACACTAAGTGTGAAAAGCTGTTAGTAAAAACCTCAAGAAAATCATAATTTTCTTACCAAATAGCATCAAATCTCGTTGAGTGGATTGCCAGTCTTGATTCCGTTGTAGAGTTGTAGTCATTATGTCTAAACATAAAAGCTGTTACTTTGAACTATAACGATCACATGTTTGTACTGTGAATATAAAATTACGTTTCATGCAAATTGCGATTTCCCAAGTGATTATGCAAAATGCTTTTATCCATGCACGGTTTAGATCTTTTCATAAAGACATATTAACTGGTTATTTAGATACTCAACGAGCACTTCATTATTGAATGCACTTAAATTTTACATGCAAATACAAAAAACAAGTTGCTGGACCTTTAAAAACTGTAAGGTAAATTTGGTCCAGATCCTCAGCAGGTAGATGGTTTCTAAATATATTGAACAAAATGTTGAACATATTCCTTAACGTTTTTGTAGGTGAGGATTCCGAAAATTACAAATTACCAAACATTAAAATTTCAGGTAAGCGATAAATTTATTTTTGTTTTACCTTGAAATAAATAGGATTGCAAGCAGTAAGTAATGGACTAAGAACAGGAGTCTCTCTTAGAAAATGCATTACAGACAACCAACAAGACAGGATTAAATGCATTATAGACAAAAAAAAAGACTGAATTAAATGCATTATAGACAAAAAACAAGGCTGAACTAAATGCATATAGAAAAAAAAACAAGATTGAATTAAAAATTAATTAGCCGAATTCAGAATACTGACGTTTCAAAAAGCGAATAAAAAATTAAATTTTACTTGTGCCTAGTCTTTCGTAATACCAGTATGACGATTATCGCAAACAAAGTGATGAGGCCAGCCAAACCCAGCACAGCATATATGATAGGATACATACTCTCACTGTTTGAATGATTCGTATGTGATACACCCTTTTCGCCGTGATTGGCTGTTACTTTCCCTGCTATAATCGACCTCTTTTGTGCCCTCCAGCTGGTAATGTTCCACTGCTTACGAAATCGTGTACGCAATTCATAGTCTGAGTTGTCTAGCATACTATGAAAAAAAAAATTCATTTGTGTTTAGATATTTAAAATTTGGTAAACTAGTTACTATCTAATTTTTTCGTATATTTTTTAAACGCACTGTTAAAATAAAATCCCCTCAATCATGAGCATCCAGGGGTTTCCTTATCATAGCGAAAGATTTCGTGACCAATATTTTCAAATAAACCATCAAAAAATCTTCAGCAGGTCTAAAATGTTAGGTAGCTAATTCTATGACAAAATTTTGTGACAATATACCACTATCTGGTGATAGGAAAACGTAGATGATGCATTGTATATTCTCTTAAAAAAGGAACTTTCTTTGGGTAAGTAACTATTTTCAGCATGTATAGGGTAGGAGATCGAATAGTGTATAATAAGAAATATTAATATAAATATATAATATTAATATAATAAAAAATGTTTATTTTGTATAAAATATATAATTTCTAATTATTTTATTTCAAATAAAGGCCTCGTTGATTGAACTGCTCCTTTCCCATGGAGCATGGAAAATACCAATCTAGTGCCTCATGTATGTCCACTGGATTAGCTGACGGTAATTAACCTTATGTGTCAAGTCTCCCAGTGTCCATATCATCACAAGTCGATTGGTGTTAGGAAGAGCACCAAGCCATAATAATTAGCGACAACACTTTTGTTAAATAAGTAGATCCATGTTTAAATTTCGAGACTGAATCTTACAACAAACAATGATTTTTCTTAAATTGTTTGCTGGAAAAGCAGGTGTTAATAAATTTTTATGATGAAAACAATGGCGATGAGGAAAGAACATTAGATAATAAAACAATACTTAATCACTTGTCTATGGTACATCACAGTTCTTAATTCAAAAAGGTAATAATTTAAAAAACTCGAGGACTGGGCCTCAGAGCAAGGAAACCAAAAGCTCAGCTTATTAAGAGTAGTGTAATTAGCAAAAGAGTAATTTTATTTGTGCCAAAAGTTTATTACTTCAATGCCATTGGCCACCAAAATTAAAATTAAGATTTGCATATTTAGCAAAAACAGGATTTATAAATAAAGGGTAAAAGGATATATCTGTGCTGAAAATTGATTTCTACACATTATTAGACAAGCGAGTTCATTATTAAAATTTATATATTTTCTGTATAAAGAATTGTAATTTAGTTTGGACTTTTTCTAACTGACAGAATCAATAAGCTACTATATGATCCGAAGATTCAATAAAAAGCATTTATTGGTTTCCGAGAGTATATTTACATAATTTATGTAAGCAAGCATTACTTAACAAATGGGACCAAGATGCTTTGCCAAAAATGTTTACTCCCTAAAAATAATTTTGGGCTATCAAATGTCTTTTTAACAGATATTTGCACAACCGAAAGGAACAAAAAGAGCATACTTATGCTTTATTGTTATTCCGATTTATATATACGTATTTGAAGATTTTTACGCGTCATGGAATAAGCCTTATTTTTCATTTAAATTTCGAATATTTAAAGAACCGCCATTGATAGCAGATTTTTACACCCTAGGCCACTAACAGTAGAGGTTAATACTGCCAGTAGAGGTTAAAACCATCAGCAGAGGCTAAAAGTACCAGTAGAGGTTAATACTACCAGTAGAGGTCAATCAAACCAGTATAGGTTAATACTACCAATAGAGGTTAATACTACCAATAGAGGTTAATACTACCAATAGAGGTTAATACTACCAATAGAGGTTAATCATACCAGTAGAGGTTAATACTACCAGTAGAGGCTAATATAACTCATTTATTGAATTTTTGCAAGTATAGTTTAAAAAAAAATTAAGCAAAGCTGAGGAGAAATTTGTTGAAGTTAAAACAATGTCAAGAACTGATTGGAAGATATTATGTGCGTGATTTCATTGGTTAGTTTGCAGTGGAAAGACGGAGTTTTTTGTGATTTGATTTTTATTCATGGTTTATTCACATAATTTCTTGATCTATCAGAGATATTAAATTTTGAGAGAATCTCTAAAATGGAAAGTTATGTATGATATTGTATCTTTGTTTCCCAGAAAGTGATCAGTATTACCACACATTGTCTCACTATATATAAAATATTTTATTAACTTCCCCTGCTAACAATATCAAAGTATAATAACCTAAGTAAGCACACCTTATGACGCGATCTTTCCGTATCAGAGCGTATGTATCAGGATCATACCCGTGAAATGAAAAGATCGCCCTAGAAAAACAAATTAAATAGAATCTTTATATAATAGCAAAATTACGGTCCAAAGATCTTCATAAGAAATAATGTTACAAAAATTTTTATATTACGGTCCAAAAATATTCTTAAGAAATAATGTCACAACAACAATCTGTAATTTCAACACAAAATATCTTTTTGAGAAAATTAGATCAACCAGATCAACGTTATTAGCAATCTCTAGAAAAATTTCAGGTGGAGTCCCAAAGTCGCCAAGCAATACAAAAATAATAAAAAAATTTCCAAAACGAAAAAAATTGGCCATATTATGTTGAACAGTGGCAAAGAATAAAATTTAAAAAGTTCTTTTTTTAATAGTTTTGCTTGCTATAAAATGTAAACCATCATGGAAATAAAATTTGAACATTGACTTTTCCAGGAAAAAATAAAAAATTTTTAACGTAACGAAAATGAAGCAAGGAAGTTTTTTAGTTTTGAGAAATGTTTTTGAAACAAATCCTTTGGTTAAGAAAATAATTACTCTTTGATTAATTTGGTATATTAGTAATTTAAAAGAAATTTAGTTTAAAATGAACGAGTTACTAATCCAAGTATGTTCATCTATTTTCTCATCTTATTAAAAATTACATATATATAAAATACACAGCTTAGTTTTATATAAATCTTAAATATTTTTTTTTTAATGGGTGATAATTTCTTAAAAATATTAAAATATTTTGAACCACACATAACGAAAAGTTAAGAAAAGATTCACTTGTAAGATCACAGAAGAAGGATCTGAGAGCTTCCGGCAAAATTTAATAGAGCATGAGGTCATACGAAAATCTAAAATTAACAACAAAAGGGTCATTTAGTTGGCATTATATATTAAGAGAAGAAATATAAATTAAGAAATTGAATTATACCTTTGCAAGAGTGGATCTTCTTCGATTGAATCTGTGGAAATTCCCACGGATAAAATTGATTTTAGCTGACTAAACAAAATTTGAAATAGTAAATATTTTTTATTGCCATGAATGCATGATTTTAAACTTTTAACGCTTAAAGTTTTTAGATAGAATTTGTCCATTTCAAGGCCTCATTCTTTTTATTTTTTTCCCTTAAAGTAAAATTAATAAAATTGACATAAAATTTTGGTCAACAATTCGAAAAGGTTTTTCCAAATTACTTGGATCTTTACCTGATAATGACTTCTTGTTTCTGTTTAACATGAGTAACAGGTAATTTCATATAAATTGACACAGTGTTTCGTCCGTTTTCGTCTATTATAACAGTGACACGTGAATTAAAGGGCGACACATTGGAAGGAGTCATACCGCCATTATCATAACACTCTATGTGTAATGTAAACTTTCTGTTTGCATATGCTGCAACAGGTTTAACCAACTTTATCATTCCAGTGGAATGCTCGATGTGAAACAAATTTAAATCATTACCGCTTTGAATACGATAAGATACATCTCCGTAACTACCACTATCAGCATCTTTTGCCTAAAATGATATTTAAAAAATACCAAATGTTTTAATTGAATAAGCCCATATAAGCCAATAATTGAATAAACATGTTGAATAAGGTAAAAAATCGTTACGTTGACCCTAAACCAAGGGTACTTAATGCTTCTAGAATGTAAAAAAAAAAAACAAAAAATCGTTCTGTGATATTTTAGATCATAGTTTTTATGAGGTGCTCATTCAAAATAGATTAGCGTTTAACATAACATACATAACATAATTGAAGTTATGCAGTATTTTATTAACCTCTCTCTTACAAATCTATATTAGCTTGCCCTTTATTTTATTTTTTATACAGGGGGTAAATTTAAACATTTATAACCATAAATATATTTCTAGAAAAAGACTTTTTTTGAGATTTGTAGTCCTTAAATGATTATAAAGTAATGTGAAAAAAGCATGTAAAAAAAGTCTAAAAAATTTAAAAAGTTTAAATTTTGGACGAAAGTTTACAGGTTCATACTATGGGCAAAGTTTACAGGTTCATACTATGGGCAAAGTTTACAGGTTCATACCAAGGGAAAGACCCAAAAAACATTTTCTAATATCAAAATTATCAAATTGAGTATCCTTCTGCAAAATTTCAAAAGAATCAGAGCACCACAAAAATGTTATTCTTCAGCCAAATTTTAAATGGTGACTATGGAATTTTCACATCTTAGGGATTTTATTTAAATCGCAATTAAAATTAAAGTAAACAGCACGAGGAAAAAAAGCTTTACAATAAAAAACAAAAAAAAAAAAAAAGAAAACACACCTCAACTTTAGCTATAGGTCTGTTTACTTCAACATCGTAGTGAATATTTTCATAAATCTGCTGCTGTTTAAAGATTGGAAAATTATCATTGACATCCAAAACCTCAATGTATACTTTAGTTGTGGAAGACCTACAAACAATAAAATAAGACTAACGTGAAATTTGAGAATAAAAATAGACATTACAGTTATTTTTTTTGGACGTTTGCACTAAGATTTTTTTGGATGTTTGCACTAAAATTGAAAGGCAGTTATGAATTTAAACACAAATTTTATTTTGTTTTCCTAAAAATTTTGAGAGAAGAAAATAGTAAAATAAACAAAAAATTTGTCAACAAAAACAATACTAAAAATTTTCACAGCTATCCCACACCAAATAAAAGCTAAATAAAAATAAGGAGTATAGCACTTATTCAGGTGATATGAAAAATCTTCTACCCTTCTATACCTACAAAACCTGGGCCAATAGTTTTTTTATGACTTTGAATCCGGCGCATTTCTGCTCGTTCACAATAAACAGATTCTGAAATTCCAATAAAGCTGAACAGAATTAAATCATTTAAATGAGAGGCGAATTATCTAGTGACCATTAAGAACCAATTTCAAAATAATTTCCGTTCCTAGCCCTAGCTTCAGAAAATGACAATGAAGTATATATTTCTATACAGTTTTCCTGAAGTTACTAGATTTGGTAAAAAACATAAAGAATCAACTTGATTCCAAACAAATCCAATATGATCTTAAAATGTTAGTTTTTTGTTCCTTTACCTTGTATGAACTTATCAAAAAGTGTGATTGTTATGGTCTCTTTTCTATTAAATCACAGATGAATATAATCAGCTCATTAAACACAATAAAGGAAAATTTCCAGGTATCTTGGAAAATCTCCTTGTTTGTTGGGAAAAAAAAAGATTTTCCAAAAGGAAATCGTAAAAAAAAACATCAGATGTCAGATTTTAAATGTCAGATATTTTGCATATTTATATATAAAATAAATTACTTATACTGGATGCAAAATTATCTATAAAAAAAAATTTGCTATCAGCAAATTGCAACACACTACTGAAAAATTGATATGAAAGCTATCAAATCTCGTGTTTTTTAAAAAATGATGAGGCTTTTCTGATGACCACTTTTTCTGTTTACTTGATCTATTTTTTTCCCTTATCATTTATTCATTTATTTATTTTTTATTTATACTGTTGTAAAAATTTTCAAAAATATTTCATTTAATATTTATTACAATATTTTATTATCATTAAAATAATAAATATGCGTAAATATCTTGAAAGAGATTGGAAATAAAACCCAAATTTTTTCAGAGAGGCGGAAAAATATCAGCGTTATTAATTTTGATTGCTTAAAAATTTTAACCCGTTATTTGATTGGTTAATGTGAAAATTAGCAATCACGAAGCGGCTTTTTACATTTATATAATTACAAAAACCTATTATAAACATTATACATTGTTTTATTTTTTTTCCGTTCATCTCAGAAGTCTAATGAAAATTTTGATTCATTAATTTTACATAAACCTCCCTCTTAGAAGCGCGTGTTCGAACACATGAGAATGTTATCTTACTAAATCGAAATCATTGATGCGTGACATACAATGTCACGTGATGTGCATCTTAAGGCTGGTATTTTAATGAAATAAAATGTGTATACCCGACGATAAAATACTTATCATGAGCAAACTCATAAAAATATGGCAAATTTTTCTCGTTTTTTATGTTTTTCCTAAAGGCTCGTTATATATTTATAGAAACTCAAAAAACTCGAAAAAATACTTGTCATACTTTTCTTGTATGCTCGCGATACAAATACGCGATGTTATTTAATCCCAGGAGATTTTTTGTTAATCTATGTGATTAAAAATTATAGTTTCAATTCAGCGGAAATAACGGAAAATAACGTTTGCAACTCTTCTAAATCTTGAAATTGTTTGGTTTTTTTTATGTGTTACTGCTTTAGTGACCACAATAACATGAACACATAAACATTGCATGAAAGTAAAATTAACCTATGATAATAAAATCTTTTTATATTATGTTATTGATTTATTTTGTGGAATAACCACACATTTTACCTGGGAGAGCTTATGCTTTACTTTCTTTGTTTTTTTGATTTAAAAATTTGGTACCTTCTCTCAGCATTATCTTGAAACTTTTATTTTTCTCAAACATGACAGCTTTTGGTAGCAGTTTTCTATTATAAATACCACATCCATGTTTAAGTTCCATCTTCACATAAAAATACCTGACTTATGTTTTAAGAGATTTTGTTATATTTATGTTGTTATTGTGTATGGCGACAAAGACCTCTCATGCACAGTTCAGTGATTCAGGTAAAATTTATGACTAGAAGGAAAAAAAAAAAAAAAAAAAAAGGAAATTTGGTAGTTATCGATGCTAAAATTTTATAGAAATCTGACATTTCTTGTAATTTAATTGAAAAGTAACTTTTTTAGACAGCATATACATATGCTAGGCCTAACTTACCTAATTAAACAACTATTGTTACTTAGACCCAAATTATACCACTATTTTTAACGTTACCTAAACCCTAACAATACAACTTCCGTTAACCTTACTTAAATGCTTATTATACAGATAACTATTGCTAACGTTATTTAGACACTAACTATACAACTATTGTAAATGTTACTCGGACCCTAATTATACAACCATTGGTAACGTTACTTAGACCCTAACTATATAACTGTTGTTAACACTACCTAGATCCTAATTAAAGAACTATTGTTAAAATTACTCAGATCCTAATTATACAAACATTGTTAACATTACTTAGACCAAATTATACAGCTATTGTTAACGTTACTCAGACCCAAATTATACAAGCATTGTTAACGTTACTCAGACCCAAATTATACAAGCATTGTTAACGTTACTTAGACCCTAAACAAATAACTGTTGCTAACTTTACCTATACTCTAATTAAACAACTATTGTTAACTTACTTAAATCCTTATTTTACAAGCATTGTTAGCGTTACTTAGACCCTAATCATACAAGTATTGTCAACGTTACTTAGACCCTAATTATACAAGTATTGTCAACGTTACTTAGACC
Source organism: Euphysa ruthae (assembly GCA_035046665.1). Taxonomy (NCBI): domain Eukaryota; kingdom Metazoa; phylum Cnidaria; class Hydrozoa; order Anthoathecata; family Corymorphidae; genus Euphysa; species Euphysa ruthae. The sequence continues at coordinate 9,454 of JAUZNK010018794.1, forward strand.
ATAATCATACAAGTATTGTCAACGTTACTTAGACCCTAATTATACAAGTATTGTCAACGTTACTTAGACCCTAATTATACAACTACTCTTAATTTTACATAGACCCAGGCTTGATCATGAGTATTTAGTGTCATGGCTCGCGCTCCTCTTTAGAGTAAGATGTGTGATCATTTTCTATAATAAATTGCACGCCTAGCCGATGTTAGACGTGCGTTTGTTAGCGATTATCTATTTCCTGATATATCTGGATAATTCCCAGATTATATTTGTCAACTATTATTTAGCAAATGATTTAGTTGAAAAATTAAAACTATTATCTTATAATCTTATTTATAAAGATAAGTTTGAAAGATCCACTTAAATTTCTACTCCATGTATGTTTAATTTCTATATTTCGATTGATCTTTTAAGTACATATTTAAACAACTGGACTGTAATATATTTGCAATATATCTGCATATTTGATTCGTTTTGATTCGTTTTTGTTTTGTTTTTGAATTTATTATTATTGAATAATTAGCTCTCACCCACAGGGTTAAGTTTAAATTAATAGGTTTTTTCTCACCACACCATAAGTTTCTTGTGTGTAGTCTTTCAAAAATTTGACTGTATTAAAACAAATTTAGTTTTCCTGAGCTTATAAAACCAATTGAGGAAAAGTAGATTCATTTGAAATTAATAAAAATTTTAAAATAGAAATACTTCTCTTCATTTGTTCTCATTTCTTCATTTCTCTTCAATCTATCTAGCTTTAATTTTTAAGAAAGCTGACTAGAATTTCATTTTTTTATTTTTAACAATATTATTTAATTATTCAATTTAAATAGTATTGTTAATCTGCAGCAGATTATTTATATTTGTGGTTTAACTTTTGTCGTAACCTTAGATAAATACGCATTAAATATGCGTAAAAAACCCTGCAGGAACAAGGAGGCATTATTTTTTCACGAGACCGGGCTTTAATATTCATCATCAACTTTTGGTCATCATGAACATTGTTTTTTTTTTTTTTTCGTTTTTTATATAATTTTTTTATTTTGTCCAAATTTTATTTTTTGCCCCAAAAAAATGTTTTTTTTGCCTGCCAAGAGCAAGGAGGCATTATTGTTTCATGATACATGAGATGCGAATTTTTAGTTTTGTTCATGCATCAAATTTTTTTTTTTGCCCCATGTTTTTTTTTTTTTTTTTTTTTTTAATATTATATTCTATGAAGATTTCTTCCCCAGTTTTATGTCTGCATATCTTTGTTCCATTTAGCTTTTTAGGAGGCACCTTAGACATGCTACTAGTTAGTAATTATTTTATAGGCTTAAGCGTGATTTCTTGAACATGTCCAATAACTTGAACATATTTCAATAACAACAGATGAACCACGAACTAGCCAAGAATAAAGTTTAACGTATTTACCGTGATAGTTTGTATATACTTTTTATCAACTCAACATAACAAGATAAGTTGTTATTAAATCATCTTGTTGTATTTTTTTAAAATTACATTAGAAAGTGATTTATTTTTCTTCATTATTTAAAAGTTCTTTTTTATTCCTCATAGCTGCAGTAAATAATTTTTTCGTGTGGAAATAACTAAATATAATTTATGAAAAAATAAATTCTTTCAACTCGCCATTTCAAGGAATTTACAAAAAATATAAATAAAATGAATACTGGACAGCTTGTTTCGTGTTTAATATATTTTGAAGGTTTTACTGTGACATGACTTGGTTTATATCAACTCATTTCGAATCAGGATATAACAATAACACTTGATATTATAATAAAAAAATATACGAGAAGCGCTACTTCACAAAACCTAGGCGTGCAATAAGTCACACTCCTTTTGTCTAGACGTGCATAGAGTACACGTGTGATCACACACCTTTCATCATCAAGCCTGTAGACCCTAATTATATGACTATTGTTACCATTACTTAGATCCTAATAATACAACTAATGTTAACGTTACTTAGACCCTAATCATACAACTAGTGTTAATGTTACTTAGATCCTAATTATGTAACTATTCCTATTTATACAACTGTCATCAGCACATATTATTAATGTTGCCGGAGTCTGAAAATAGCCAATAAATTAAGTAGAATTGACAGAGTATATAAAAAAAATAATACTTACTTTCCCGCAAAAATCTTTGGACTATCAATAGCTTGGACAAGAAATGAATATGAAGTCTTTTTTTCGTAATCAAACGAACACAAAGTTTTTATTCTTCCACTCGTTGCATCAATCGAAAAACATTCTTTTGTGTTGTGAGCATCATGAAGAATTTTGTAACTGATTTTTTTTTGTTCATCTTTGTCTTGTGCGAACACCTGTGTTAAAACGAGACAACTTAAAAAAATTTCAAATTTTGCAAATAATTCTGATTAGATAGACCTTATGGAAGAAACAGGAAATAATAATAAACTGGGTAGAAGATATTTCAGAGTGTTTTTATTTTTTCATTCAAAGATTTATGATTTTCAATCTGTAAAACATTTTTAATTTAAACCTAAAAAAAAAAAAAAGCTTGCTTTAAAACTCAAAGTAAATATAAATATAGTGCTAATTAAAGGTAATGCCTACATTTGACTGGAAAAAAAAATGCATATAAATATTAGTTTGGTCTTCCTCATTATCATTTGGAAAGTCAATTTTGTTTCGTATATAGTTCAAAAAAGAAACGCCATATAATATTGTAGTAATAATATAGCTCAAATCCATGAATGATATTTAAATAATTTTTTTAACCAATTTGATTTATACTTATTTATTTCAGTTAACAATATGCTTTCTCTATAACACTAGTAATACTTTGATGATCACTATGTACAACCCAGGAGTTCTAACAAGGACAAAATACGTCTTGTACTCTAGTTGGGGATCACCTAACTCAAAAGCCCCTTTTTTATATTTTAAAATTATTATTTCTAAAGTAATTAATATTAATATTAATATAAGGAAATTAAGTTAAAATACAAAAAAATTTAAGAAAAAATTTATTCTTATAATTTATAAATATTTTGGAAATTTTAAAGAAATATCAAAACAAATAAATTTTCAAAACAAATAAATAAAAAAGGCTTAGACAATAAAAAGTGAGCAATATCCAATCTACCCATCCGCACAATAGTTTATCAAATAGTTCCACAAAACTGGATTATATCTTCTGAATTAAATAAATATTCAAGAGACTGAGCAAAAATGATGGACTAGAATAGAATCTAAAAAAAAAATCACCTTTTTGAATTATTTTAAAAACAAAAGAGAAAAAAAATCTTTGTCTCGTAACTGTCTTCTCGAAAAACAATTATTCCTGAATGAGCCTGAAAAAAAATTACCTGAGCAACTAATAAGTTTGGAGGTTGATTTTCTTGGATTGCGCCCTTGTACACTGATTTCATGAATAAAGGTCTGTTGTCATTGACATCGTCAATTATAACTGCAACATCAGCAAAACTATTATTAAACGGATCTTGGTGAGCAAATACCTAAAAAAAAAAACAGACCAAAAAATCTAAAAGCCATCTAACTGTTATTGACGTATACATTGGTTAAAAAAAATCCATTGAATAATGTACTTCCTATAAAAAATGATATTCAACATTAATTAAAAATATTTTATACATATCTTGTAGTGAAAATCAGAAATATCTAATAGATAAGTGAAATCTAATAGTCATGAACATTGCAACAGGTCATTAGAACATCAGACAAGAAGGCTGTTCTTCAAAACAGTTGCTTTTATTACTAAGTGGTAGAGGTATTATATAAATATATAATAATATAAATATATAATATAATTGTTTTTAAGTCAATTACATTTTGAAAATTTTATTGAAATCAACTCATAAGAATAATATCTTATTAATATCATACCAATTTATTAATATCATATCAAATCTTTAATTTTGTTGGTTTAATGATGAGTGATTTCGTTTCAATTTAAATTTTTCTTATTATATTTATTATATATATTATATATTATATATATCATATAATTAATATATTATTATATATTTATACATAAAAAAAAACCTTTAAAACGGACATAAATTCCAAGTTAAAAATTTTAACATCCAAGATTAAAACATATATTCTCCCACATAAGGTAAAAAAACTTAAGTGCTTTTTTCTGACATCACAGTTAAATGGCAGTGTGGCCTAGCGGTAGCACATTTTCCGATAATACAGCCGTGAGTTGTAATGGAAAATGTTGCGGGTTGAAATCCACTCAAGAGCGCAAAAAATATTTTGTTATTGATTGTTGCTGTGGCAAATGGGAGCTCTAAAATGAGCCACTGCCCGAAACAGAATAACAGATTAAAAACAGTGAAATTCAATGAAGTGGCTATCCTATATAAATAATTGTAATATCATTATCAAAGTATGGCAGAAATTTTCAATCTAAGATAGTAAAAACAATAGCGCAAGCCAGTTTAAAGTCAGCTAAGGAATTATCACAAAAATTTAATCAAAGACAAATGACTTGAAGTTTCAAAACAAATTTGCACACAAAGATAGATCTCAAATTGTAAGTTATAACAGTTACATATAAATAGACCGTTCAAAATTTAATTTTTAGTACTGTACAATGCAGATCTAGTTATAGAAATTTTTTTCAAGGCAAGCCTTAAGCAGGTTATAATTGTTTGTTTACTGAATTTTTAACCTATGATGATTTTAAGGGTATACACAGGATTGGCAAGGGAAGTAGAAAAGGGAAATTAACAGCTAAAACGATTTACTGGTTGTAATTACCTGAAAGTTATATGTTTTTTTTACTTCTCGGTCCAACTTCTTTATCAAGAATATACCACCCATTTGATTGATAGAAAATATTCCATTAGAGTTTACTAAATAATATTCAAAATCACCAGACTAAAAGCAAAAATAAGTCTCAAAATGCATAATGAAATATAAAAAAATGGCTTAAAAAGTTTGACTTAAGTGGCACCTATTTATTATAATTTTAAATTGTTGCCATAAATATTAAAATTATTATTTACAAAATTCTGAATATTCTTAAACAACCCAGAACACCTTGTAAGGTTTAACCGCTAACCATAACACCTTAAAAAGATTTTAAAAAGGTTAATAAAACGTAAAAAAATGAAATTTTTCAGAAAAGTTATTATGACCACAAAATTTCATGGTGGAAGGTTAATTACAGTTTTACCTCATCAACATCCTCTGCTTTTATTGTAAAAACAACGTTCCCGAGTTCTTCATTTTCTTTTACATGAAATAAGTAATGAGACTGATTAAACAGTGGAGGGTTATCATTAATATCAGTAACAACGACCTCTACATTTGCCATTGCACTATGAATATAGTTTCTGTCCATAGCCTAATAGAACAAAGAAAATGATGATAAAATTGTGCAAAAAGAATAAAACAATCCATAAATTAAATATCCAATAACTATAAATATAATATAAATACATAATTTAATTACTATAAATTTACTACAATGTTTCATACCACCACAACTTTTCAAGTAATTCGTGATGCAATACATCAATTTTTTTTCTTTGCATGATTTTAATGAGAAGCTATCCTTTTTATATGAAAAAATTAGGGGTCAATTAATTAATTTTTAGGGGTTAATTAAAAACAGAAAATAATTAAAAAGAATGTTATTCATATTATATATTTATCATATTTACAATATTCTATTATGAAATAGAATTTGGGGAATTTTATAATAAAAAACAATTATATTATAATACAAATAAATATTATAATAATTATAGTAAAAATTTATAAACAAATCATTTATTTTATAATTAGCAAGCAAAAAGTTGTTTTCACGGCGGCGTTTTGATATCAATTCCAATTGCTTGTTCAACAATTCAGTTTGATTTTATAGCAGATGGATTGTAAATTTCATTTTTGGCAAAGCGGAAATTTTTTTAGAAATATTGTTATATGGTGGTATTGTTATAGTTTTTAAACAATCCTTTTTTAAGTTTTATTAATCCAATTACTATGAAGCTGGTTCCTGTCTAGACTAGACTTCTCATTTAAGGCCAATTTAAACTCAAGCAATATAATTTGTACAATATTTTTCAATAAGTTGATTAATATAGTTAAATACAGTTCAAAAGATTTAAGAAGAAATTGTTACCAATTATTAAAATATCACGTATTCGTGAAAAAAATTCCATGAACAAGAGAAATAATTTGTTACTAATTATTAGCTTTCAGAAAATTTTTCGCTTGTGTTGGAAAAGCAAAGAAGCCATTCTATTGTATTCCATTGAAATTAAAATAACTCTCTGATTAGCCTGTTCTGTTATCAAAGTTTATGTTCTCTTAAAATACGTAGTTTATTTTATTTAAGTTAGTTGTTAATTCTTTTCGAACAGGTAATATGGTATCAACTAAAAAAAAAAATTAGATAAATAGGGATTTAAGTGCCTAGGATATGAAGAAACTTCTTCACGAGAAATCAAGTCAATTTGGTGCAAAAATTGCAGAGTACTTAACAATAATAAATAAAAATCACGATAGAAATAAACGGTGCGTGAAAATAGTAACAGAGACCTTTATACACGGAACATCCAGAAAAACAATTTTCTGGACAATGTTCTAAAATTGCACATTGCTGCTGTTTTATGTCTAAGCGAAGCAGAAAAAAGAGCAACCAACGCTGGTCAAGACATACAGCCTTCCAGTTCTGATAATAATGCAAGTAGTCAAAAATAGATTACACTGAAGATTCAAAGACTGGATGCTCAATAAAAAAACTTAACAAAAAGATGCAGCTCGCACACTACACTGCCATCAATGCAAATTCATTAAGATCATACCAATCATTGTCAGTTTTTTGCAAAAATACGTTAAAGCCATTTCGATGATATTACTACTAAATTTAGTTAACATGATATTATTATTATTACTATTTTGTATTATTAGGAGTAAGAGTGACCTGCTTAAAGTAGTATAAAGTGAAGTAATTTTCTTATTTTCATTCTTATTTTTATTACTGTTTTATTTGAAGGTCAAATTGAACCTCTGAAGTCTGGAAGCATTCGGTGTGACAGTGTGATGAACGTGAACGTAGGTCGCAGTTCAGTTAAGACTATGGACAAGAAAGAACTTTATTTGATGAAAACTGCTCATAGAGGAAAATCCACATTGTGTTTTATAAGTTATGGCACTAACTTGATGAGTGTTTTACGACCCAATTTACCAATCATTATTTGAAAGAAAAAAAGTTGAATTTGTATCTCCTAAACTACCATTTAAATTAAAGCTTTGTGTTCTCATCCAAATTATATAACAACTCCGCATTATATAAGCTATTATTATCACTATTAAAATTCCTTCCCCACGTAGATAAGCCATGTTTATTGTTTATGAAAAACTGTTTCTCAATGAGCACTCTAACGGTGAAATTCGGAGCAGCCCACGTTGTGTTGAAGGCATCAAATCACCAAAGGATCGAGCAGGGAAACAGAAAAGTTCTGTCACTGCAAAACCTCATTTGTTTGGAAAGCGAGTCTAAGTTTCATGAAAATATATGGACAAAATTTCAGACAATGAGTGGACAGAGACACATGATGATTAGGCCATTTCTTCTTTCATTTGGGCATCACTTAGAAGATGTGTATATAATACATTGCGTTGATTTAAGGCACTTGGAACTACTTATTTAAATTTATACCTAATTTAAAATGTAATATATAATATATAATTTATATATATATATAATATATATATTCGCTGTATTCTAAAACATTCAACGAGATCGATTTAAATATTTATAGAATAAATGTTTATGTAAAATATTTAAACATTTTTGTGAAAACAGTATTAAGTTTTAAAATTTATTTTCAGAAGATTCACTGGCACACATTTGAGCGCTTGAGACAATTTTTAAAAGCTTACTTTAAAAAACGATATAAAAATGGTAAACAATAATAAGCAATCACCTTAACTATCAGAGTCAACGAAGGACATGTTTCTCGATCAATGAGTCCACTAACAAAAACATTACCATTTTCATCAACTGTAAATGAACTATTAATACATTGATCTAAATCAATGAATTGAATATAAATACAAATTTAATATTTAATATCAAATTATTTGGTTTGAAAATTTGTGTAAGAAAAATTTAATAAATTTATTTATTTATTCATTTTAGACATGTATAAAAAAATATGGTCAGATTAATAATAGGAAAATAGGACAATGATTAATCTTATCGTATCAATATCACAGCTTTTTACAAAAAATTGAGTTCTGAAGTTCTCAAAAAAAACTGAAAAGTTTCTGCTTTGTGTAAAGATTTAAAAAATCAATAAAATTTTCAAAAAAACTTCTTTTTTGGTAATTTTTTCATACAAGTCAATGCGAAGTCAAATTGAAGAGGAATGGGACCTGTCGTACCATTGTTAAAAGAATTAATATTCTATTAATAGCTTTTGTTTATTAACTAGGAATTACAAAAATTTCAAAAATTTTATAAAACTTGTGGTCACATGACCACTTCAATTCTTTTTGATAATCTATTCAGGTAATCAACCAATCAATTTACTCGATTCATTTTCTTTCGCGTTAGTCAAATTAGATAGCAAGAAAAATACGCGCTATTACAAACCAACCAAAAAACTTTTTTTTTGTTATTATAAAACAATTTGATTGGATTGTTTTATTACATCTATATATAACAATTTGATCGGATTGTTTTATTACATCTATATAAAACAATTTGATTGGCTTGTTTTATTACAATCTATATATTATTCTAAAACACACAATCTAATTTACTGAAATGGTGTACTGAAAATGCGCTTATAAGTAGTTATAAACCTGCTTTTAAGATCAACTTTCATTGCTAAGTTTGATGAATTGTTATGTCAAACATTTACAACTTTTAAACAATATCACTACTATTCTTCAGAATATCACGAGTGTAACTGTAATTGTATGTAACAAAACTTTTTTCAGAAAAAAAAAAAGCCTTAGATTATTCCTGTCAATCCAATCTGCTAGATTATTCCAATCTGCAAGTTGATTTTCTGGTAGAAGTAATACAGTCTGTAACCACTTTTTTGCTGGCTAGGTAGTAAAAGCAACAAACTTAGCAGAGAACTCCAAAGTAAAAAGTGTGTGCCTTACTGAAGCAAAGAAAACAATTAGTGAATGATTAGTTCGCACAAATGTAACAGTTTTTTTCAGTTCCTGAAAACAAATTCACAATACTCATAAAGTTGTTAAAAACACCCAATGAGACCAAAAATGTAGGTTAGACAATTTGTGACATCAAAAAAACTTCTTTGCCAAAATCCAAATAAAAATAACCACTAAGGGTTTTACTTAACTGTAAAATACCTTAGGGACCTGGCTTGAAAAATATTGGTACTGTGTATGTGTGGATTTATTGAGTATCAAAGTAAGGGTGCCTTCACTTACTAGGTTGAATAAGAGAGTAAATGACAGTAGAGTTAATGTCCTTGTCCTGGTCTTTCGCATGAACTTTGACTAAAAGCACATCCTAGAAATAAAAATAAGACAAAGTTGGGTAAATAACCAATTATACTGTAAATAGAAGAATTTATTGATTAATCTAACATATACTTAAGTCTAGTAATTAGTTTAATAGTCCTTGAACGATCAAAACTCAGATTTTTTTTCAAAGCAAAGATATTTCAGCCGAGTCATGATATTAACAATAACATAACAATATAAGCATTTTTCCTTTTGCCCTTTTGAGAAAACAAAATATTAAATCAAAATTAGTATATATGATCAAACAGTTAAAAGTTGAATTTCACATTGACAATGATTATTTTCTGACACATCAAAATTAGCAAAAATCATTATAATTATATGATCATAATTGCCCTTGTTAATGACTTTTGTTTGTTTTTGACAAGATTATTCAATACTGCTAAATTGTCATTAAGAATTATACTAATTAACAAATTTTTGAAATAAAAAAAAAAACAAATTTTTTGTATTTTTTGATGGAGCTTGTTACTAAAAAATATGTTGAATGTCGGTAATTATCCAAGGATGAAAGCAAGGAACATTTTTTAACACGTGTCAGTGCGCCGTAATGAAAAGGGTTTCACAACAAAGAATAAAATATCACTAAGACAAAAATGTTAAAAATTTTATTCACTCCAACAAACATTTAACGCCAGTGTGTTGCGATTATATTCTATCTGGAATAGAATTTATTCATGCAAAGAGACTATAATCACACAACTTATTAAAAAAATAAAGTTTTAAAGGTGGTGAATGTCAGAACAATAGCAATAATTCACACAGACATATTTTAATAAACTTTTTATGTATTTTACATACCTTATATATTAAAATTTCATATTAAAAACATTATTTCTATAATAGACCTTCCAAGGAAATATTTTTTTGTTTACATAAAACACAGATTTGAGTCTGACTATTTTTTATTATTATTATTTATTTATTTATTATTTATTTATTATCATTATTTATTTATTATCATTATTTATTTATTATCATTATTTATTTATTAACAATATTTATTTATTATCATTATTTATTATTGCAGAAAATTAATAACCAAATATGTCTCATGAAACTTCTTAAAATGCAAATTAGTATTTTGGTATTCAAATGAAGGGCATCCAAGGATCAAATGAAGGGCATCCAAGGATCAAATGAAGGGCATCCAAGGATCAAATGAAGGGCATCCAAGGATCAATATCTATGCTTATCATTAGAAATTACGCATGTTTAGGTTATTAGCTATAGCAAATCATTTTTTGAAAATCAGCTAGCCAAATTTCTTAAAATTTTCTTAGAATTTAAGCAATCTTCAGCCTACTGTTTCTTAAAATCACTTAGACAGTAATGAGAAAATTCTTTTAAAAAAATTGTTTAATTATCCATTTGATCCAAATCTACAAAAACATTACTATACACTGACGATACATATAAGTTACCCTTCATCAATACATGAAAGCGTTTGTTTACACCTAGAAAGATATCTGCTCAAGTATAAGTATTTGACCTGTAGATCAACTTCCCCAAAGCAAATGTTCAAAAAAATAGGCTATATCCATAGTTTTAATTTATAGCAGCGTAAAAACAACTTACATTATATCTCCCTTCCTGTATGGTGCATGTATAATTTTTATCAAAAACCGGCCCATTATCATCTTCATCTTTAACGCTAATTACAAGAGTTGTAGTTATGATGTGACGCAAAGGATCATTTTTTGCACGGCCATCCTAAAACATATTCTACACTCAATAAAATAAGAATTGACAAAAATACCCTCCATTGGGAGTCCTCAAAGAAAAAAATGACCAACATAGTGACAAAGCTCTGCAGCCTTTGGATCAGGCATTGCTGATTTTCAAAATCAGTTCCTCCTTGAATTTCTAGCTATTGTATTTAAAAAAGAAAGCTTGTTTAAAATAATTTAGTCAAAACCAATTATGTTCCCACTTTCTTCTTATACAGTTTTAAGTCCATTTTCTATGCTAAAATGGGTTAGATGGGTTTATTTATGGCACTCTTCCATATCAATCTATTCTGTGCAAATACACCTCGAATCCCTTTCTGCTTAAGGTCACTTTTAGCAAAATGTTCCCAGTCATCTAGGGTCTACCCTTCTTGCAGTTCCAATCTACATCTACTCCTCTCAATCCCGTAACCCAGTTATCATTATTCAATCTCTTGACATGGCCAAACCACTTTAATCTACTTTTTTGAAGTACTACTCTAACTGCTGAGAGGATTTGCCATCCTTGAATGTCACCTTACATATCCACCTTACCATCATCATATCATCTCTTTTGAGTTTTTAATTTCTACCAAAACCTGTCTTTCTTCTTATACAGTTTTAAGTCCATTTTCTATGCTAAAATGGGTTAGATGGGTTTATTTATGGCACTCTTCCAT
>JAUZNK010018805.1:0-21356 GCA_035046665.1 Euphysa ruthae
AATATTTATACATAATAATAAAGGTTTACATTGGTGTCAAATTGATGGTTTCATTTTTGACATAAGTAACCAAATAATGGCCTCCAGAACTTTGGCTTTACGTATTGCCGTCGTCCAGAATCAAGATTATTGCCCATCGTCCAGATTTATGATTATGGGGATATAATTTACCTGAAAACCAATCCGATGTTTTGTTTGTTTAATATAATTTCATATATGTGATGTTATATGAATATTTATTTATATGTGTTTTCGATTAAGTTATCTCCAGTTACCTTACACATCCGCCTTGATTGATGCAGCTTTCGAAACAGATAAACTTAATGGAAAAAAGCAAACAGTCTACTTTGCTGGCTCAGAGTGAGTTTTATATTGTATTTATTGCAAGTATAATTTTGTTCTTTATACTCCTTGGATGAATTGAGCTGCAAGAAACGTGTCTAATTAAAAGTTTTTATTGTCACAATTTACAGGACCATGTAGTAACAAAATTACCGAAGTAAGAATAAAGTATTGATCTTTTAAGGGAGTTTACTTAATGAAGATTGGATTTATTTCATTTATGTTTCATAAGTCAAAGCAAACAAGCAAATCGTATATTCAGAGTTTTGAACATATATGCAAAGTTTAGTAATAAAAAAAAATGATCTAGTTTATAATAATAAATCCACAAGGCCTAGAAACTTGAAAAAGTAGTGGCAGGTGTTGTGATCAAAAGTTTAGCATGAAAATTTGGGCAATATGCAAATTTTTTATAAACAGGTGAAGTTTTCTCATGGTTTTTAACAAATAATAATTTTCCATAACAATATTACTGGTTCAAAAATTCTGATATATTCCTGTCTCAAATATCAATTTGGCTGTTTAGAAAACTCTCCTGTAAAAAACCTTTCCATCGAAAAACTTCTCCCGGAAAATCGCCCTCTGGAATATTCACCTTCCTTGAAAACTCACACCGAATAAATTTCCACCCGTACTTTACTAAAAAAAATTTTTTTTTAACTCGTTAACTTCCCTTAAGGTAATACTGAAGTCTTTAGAAAGATCTTTAGAAAAGTGATAAATTATCTATTTCTCTTATATGCTAAAATATCAGTTGGTGTTATCATGTATTCATTGTTTTTGTGTTTTTTGTTACAATTTTTACTGGCTTTTGTAATGAAAAAACGGTGAATTTTAATAAATTGGATTAGTAGAGTAAGATGCCAGTTAGTGTGGTGAATAAATTACATTTAAATTTAAATTATGTTCTAGAAATTGTCCAGAACTTTTGCAAAAACTGTTTGGTTTACATTTAGATTTTCTTTGGGCCTAGTTACTATAAAAGAAAAAAGCAAATTATGTTGAGTTAAAATAATAAACTGTTTTTTTTTAAACCATGTAGAGACATAAATTGGAATAATGCTTTAATGAGTCTTTTAAAAAAAACGATTTTGAAGACATTATATATACCCACCATGTGGATAAGTTTTTTTGTGAAAAAAAAAGAAAAAAAAAAAAAAAAATTCGTCAAAGTTGGAGCTTGTCGAAATTGATTCAATAATTTATTTTTTCTTAGTCTAAAAATATTATCTTTAATTATTAGTAAGGTCTGAAAATAAAACTATGAAATAAAAGTTTAATATATTAAAAATTAAATTCTTTAGATATGTTCAAACCTTCTGTGATACCTTAATGGGCAAATAATTGAATTATGTATCTGATTTATTTTTCAGTTACTTCATCTATGAGCATTTCCGTTTCATATCTGGGCCACATTCGATTCACGGAAGAAAAGGAAAAAATCCGCTTCGCTTGTTTTTTCCTTCCTACGTGAAAAGAATAGATGCTGCTATGAACTGGCACAGAAATGGGCGCACATATTTCTTTAGTAGAAGATATTACTGGAGATATAACAACGTCGTCAAAGTTATCGATCGCGGATACCCCAGGTATGTGTTTCATATAGTTGTCACACAAAAGAAATATTTCATTTTCGTACGTTTTTACTGCACTGAAGCTGTTTAAGAAATGAAGCTAAGCATTTTTTCCAAAAAAAAAAAAGGTTTCTTTTTAAGAAGTTTTTAAATTATAGAAAATTTCACAGCTTTTGCAAGGCAAAAATATTAAAATGTTCTGTTTTCCAGGTAAAAAAAAAAGAAAAAAAGAATAGAATATACGGTTTAAATCTACTCATTTATATATTTGTAACAACTTAAGAAGTATGCTATGTAATATATTACAAATGTGGTCAGTTTCAGAACTAAAACAAGAAATATACCACCTAAACATTTGTGGCTCCGTGGCGTAGTGGTCTAAGGAGCCGTAGTGAAAAGGTATGTGGTTCGAGCCCACTTGATGACTACGCTTGCGGTGAAACCACCATCTAATTTCGGGCAGCATATTATAGCAGGATTTAGATGGCGTATGTATGTCCCCTCGTCCTGTGTCCCAAATTCGTAATATATGTATTTATTCAAACAAAAAAAAAAAAAAAAAAAAAAAAACATTGCTGATGACATAAATTCTTCTAAAAAATTCTTTCTTGTTATACAGAAGTATCACAGGAGCTTGGAAAGGCATTCCATCTAACATTGACTCTGCATACAGCAGCGCAAAAGACAAGACTACGTTCTTCATATCTGGAAATCAACTTTACAAACTCAATGACTAGTAAGTTTTTGCATCATTTACACCAATATCTAGCGGGAATCGCTTGCTTTTTTTAACGGCCGAAGTATAGCAAACTGACAGTTAAAGCACATATATCACATCATGATAGGGAGCAGGGGATAGTGTACATTTTCTATTACTTCTCAGCCTGATGGAACAAATCATGATCTATCTTCTTTTGTTGAATAAGAAACATCTTAAGTTGAATGCAAAAAAACAGAATTTTTCGTTATAAACTTTTTTACACGATGTCTGAATACAGATTTTTATAGAAAACGGTCTAAAATTTTATTTTAAAACTTGGTGAAGCATTACCATATCCAGGAAATTGATTATTTAAACTGTTTTTCTAGCTTGTAATATGATTATAACAATTAAGTATGTGTTATATTCTGAAAGAAAATAACATAAGTAAGGTTTTTTTGTTCCTTATTGTAAGGTCTAAGTATTTAGTGTAAGGTCTGATTAGTTATTATATGTTACTTAGTGCAAGGTCTGAATAGTATGTAAGTGGTTATTGATTGTTACACAGGACAAAGATACGGAAGATCACTTAGTTAAAAAAGAAAATTGGGTAAGATCTAGGATTTATATGAAGATGTTTGCATATTCCTAATAATTTCAGTTGCATAAAATTTTAGCAAAGAACTGGTAGTAAAAAGTTTGACCTTTTTACCGATATTTGACACAACCAAACTCTCTTCTTAGATCGATCTTTTATGAAAAAGTCCGACAGGAAAACCTGGGGACATTAAGTTTAACATCAGGAATCGATATATTCAATCTAACATCAATGCAAACCAAATAGTGAGAGGTTTAAGGAAACTCCATGCATCAAAAAATTGAAAAAAAAAAAAACTCAAAATATTTGTGAACAAAATTTTAAAACCTTGTCAGATCTTGTCAAATTTTCTTTTACACTAAGTAACGAATAACAACCAGTTAGACCTTGCGCTAAGTAACAAAATAACGACTAATAACTAATCAGACCTTACAATAAGTAACGGCTAATAATAGTCAGACCATACACTAAATAACCAAAAATAACTAGTCAGATCTTACAAAAAGTAAACACTAATAACAATTAAAACCTTGCTTTAAGTAACGATTAATAACTAGTCAGACCTTACAATATGTAACGAATAAAGACTAATCAGACCTTACTACACTAAGTAACGACTAACAACTAGTCGCACATTACACTAAGTATCTGCTAAAAACTAGTCAGAACTTTTACTAAGTAAGGAGTAATAACTAGTCAGAGCTCACACCTAGTATGATAAGTAGTAACACCTTATACTAAGTAACGACTAATATCAAGACAGACCTTATACTAAGGAATAACTAATAATTATTCAGTCCTAACACGAAATAACATCTTATAATTAGTCAGACTTTATACTAAGTAAATATCACTAAATAATAGAACTTTACCTTAAATAAAGATTAATAGCTATGAGACCTTTCAATAGACAAGAATTATAATAAGTCAGACCGACCTTATACTAAGTAACAAATTAATCATTCAGACAATTAGTCAGACCTTATATTAAGTAAAGACCTATTTATAATTATTCAAACCTTGCACTAAGAAACAACTGATAACTAGTCAGGCCTTACACTGAGTAGAGACTAATAACTAGTCAGACCTTACACTGAGTAGAGACTAAAAACTAGTCAGACCTATACGAAAACAAATCACAAATAACTAGTCAGACCTTAAGTAACGACTGATAACTAGTCAGATCTTACAAAAAAAAAAACAAAAAAAATCTATGAAAGACTAATAACTACTAAAATCTTAGACAAATAACGGCTAATAACTAGTCAGACCTTAGTTGTCGAAACTTACACTAAGTAACGACAAATATCTACCTTGGATAAAACGACGATTAATAAGTCAGACCTTACACTGAGTAAAGACTTGTAACTAGTCAAACCTTACACTAACTAGCAACTAATAACTTGTCAGAACCTGTAGTAATTAACGACGATTAACTATCAGATAGTGCACTGATTAAGGACTGATAACTAATACGACCTTACAATAAGTAAAGGCCAATAATTAGTCAGAGCTTATACTAAGTAACAACAACAAACAAGTCAGATCGTAGAAAAAATAACGACAAATAACTAATCATACTTTATAGTAAGTAACGATTAATAACTACTCAGAGCTTACACTAAGTAAAAATTATAACTAGTCAGACCTTACGCTAAGGAACCTCTAATAACTGGTAAGACCTTACATTAAGTAACCACCAATTATTAGTCAGACCTACAACTAAGTAATCACTAATAACTGGTCAGACCATACAAAATATATCGACTAATAGCCGGTCGCACCTTTGGCTAAGTAAAGATTATTAAATAATCAGACCTTACACTGAGTAAAGTTTAATATCTTGTTAAGCCTTGCACTAAGTAACGACTAATAGTCAGACCTTGCATTACGTAATGATTAACAACTAGGCTGAACTTACAACAAGTGACGGCCAATAAGTAATCAGACCTTAATCTAAATAACGACTAATAACAAGTCAGGATTACAAAAAATAACGACTGATAACTAGTCAGACGTCATACTAATAATGACTAATAGCTAGTCAGATCTTACACTACTTAACAATTAATTAAAATCAATTAAGTCTAACCTCACACTAAGTAACGATTAATAACTAGTCATACCTTAGTAAAAAGTAAATACTAATAACTAGTCAGATCTTACATTAAGTTACGAATAATCACTAGTTAGAACTTACACTAATTATAAATGAAGAGTAATTTAATCAGACCTTGCACTAAGTAACGACTAATAACTTGTCAATACTTGCACTAATTAGCTACGATTAACTATCCACCAATGCACTCAGTAACGACTGATAACTAATCAGACCTTACAATAAATGACGGCTAATAACTATTCAGGCCTTATACTAAATAACAGCTAAAAACAAGTCAGATGGTACAAAAAAGTAACGACTGATAAGTTACAACACCTTACAATAAGTAATAACACAATAACATAATTACAACTAATAACTAGTAAAAATTAAACTAAGTAACAATCAATAAATATTCAGACCTTACACAAAATAACGACTAATAACTGGAAAGACAGTACATTACGTCATGAATAATAAATAGTCAGACCTACTATTGAGTAATTAATAGTCAGATCAAACAAAAAGTAACGACTAATAGGTAGTCAGACCTTGCAATGAGTTAAGAATATTAACTAATGAGACATTACAATGAGTAAAACTTAAAAACTAGTCAAACTTTACACTAAATAACAATTAATAACTAGCCAGACCTTACAATGAGTAACGGCTAATAACTAATTAGACCTTACAATGAGTAACGGCTAATAGCTAATTAGACCTTACAATGAGTAACGGCTAATAACTAATTAGACCTTACAATGAGTAACGGCTAATAACTAATTAGACCTTACACTGAGTAAAAAATATTAAATAGTAAATATTTGCACTAAGTAGCGACTAGTAACTAGTTAGACCTTGCTCTAAGTAACGACTATTATCTAGCCAGATCTTACACTAAGTAACGAATAATTGCTATGCAGAAAAATTATGGATAATGCTATATCATTCCGTGATTTTGATAAAAGTAATTCATTGGTTATTCATGAACTATGTGATAGTTTTCCTTAATTGGAAAGATATAAGTATATATTATCAATTTAGCTCTGTTCGAGTAGAAGACGGATACCCTAAACACATTGGAGAGTTTTTAAAATGCGGGAATAACCAAATTGGTCGTTTATCTGTAGGAAAGCACGTTATACGACGTTTTATAAAGCAACGACGTGGAGCTGATCCATAAGCGACGTACAAAAATTACTGCAGCATATTCATCTATGTAATTCATTATTCAAAAATATTGATAAAATTTTTATAAGCAAATAAATATAAGATTTACAGTGGCAGGTTGGGATCCCACTACTTATACCCCGTATCCTAATCAATGTGGTCTTGTTTATACATAAATCACTTTTACTTCCTTCCTTGACTAGTTTGTTTAGTTGGCGGCCGTCTGTTATAAATAACGGGCGCCTATTATAAAACGCAGCCGCCAGTTAAAAGTAGCGGTCACCATTAATACCGCTAGTAATAATTTATATGATTATTGATGGAATTCTGGTCCTGAGCATGTTTTTAAACATTTATTATACACGGATTTAGACTTTTACAGACTTTATACATTATAATGTCGGCCACTAAATTTTACTGGTGGCAGCTACTTAAAACTGGCGGCCGTAACATATTGATATTCTGGTTTTCATTTAATTTTTTTATATGGAACTTGTGTTACTCCACTAACTTTCTGTTTGTGTACAACGTGATGGGAGAAGCACTTCTTCTTGCATTAATCCCATTAAACGTCAATGAATTGGTATGTTATTACCATAAAATTCGTCTAAAGTTCATATATAAAGAAATTCGATGAATAATAGCTAATGATAACTCAATATATATTACAATATCTAAAATAAAAAGAAATTTAACTGATGTATACCTGAAAGAAACAATAGGAAACGAAATTATTCTTCACTTTCTCTTGTTAGTTAAAGCCATATGACAGAGTATTTAAGTCTTAAGTAAGGTATTAATATATCAAAAGAACAAGTGCTAAAATCATTTTTAGAGGTTGACCCAGATGGTGTAGAAACAAGGAAAATTATGTTATTAAACGGAGATTATACCAATCTCTCGGACCTGGTGACATTTATCATATCGACGGTAATGATAAATTAAAGTGCTGAGGATTTTGTACCCACGACTGCGTAGAAAATTTTATTGGAAAGTTGTTATGGCTTTTTGTTTCTACCTCCAACAATGATCCTCTGATATTTGGAAATTGTTATTTTGAGACTTTATTACGTTATTAACTAAGGATGGAAAAAGGTAGATAAAGTATTTATGACGACTTGCAAGTTTTCTTTGGTGGAAAAAGTGGTAGTTCCCTTTATGTAGATTCTATAAAAAAATCAACGAAGTCAACTGGTCAATATTTAAAACAAAATATTAAATAAGCAAAATAAGAAAAGGATCTCCTTTTCAGCGTTCATGGTCTCTGCAACGGTATTTTTATTTAACGTTGGTAAAGTATAAATAACAAGAGTCTGCGAAATATCATTAATAAACACAAGCCATCGCACCTATCTAGTTATTGTATAGTTATTCAGTGTTTAGTGAATAAGATCCAAGTAAAAAGGAAGAAATAATATAATAAATACAGTGACATATTAAATATACGTGTAAAACACAAATCCATAACGTAGGGAAAATAAATGGCATACCGGTAAAACTCGCGATCAGACGAGCCATATATACATATAGAATACAAAAAAGCCGCCCGCTCCATGGATGCTGCTACATATACAGAAATTTTATTCCAGAAAGAATTCATTTCAGGAATCAAATTCCCAAAAAAAATTATGCAAGTAACATAAATCGAGCTTTTCCTGAAACCTTTAATTTTTCACTACCTTAGTAACGTGCGTAGCAACAAATATTCCAAGTAAAGACTTAGTTTCCCCTCTCTCCCTCTTGGTTACCTTCAAATTATTCTGATGTAGATTACGTAATGTTTAAAGTAATAATCGAGATAAATAGTTTTTAGTTTGTTGTTTAATAAATTTCCATTATATTTTTAGCTCTTATAAAGAATTTGAAGTTATAGATTATGACGTACTAAAAAAAAAGATGGTTTCATGTTAACCAATTAATGAAATTTGAAGATAATTTATTAGACAGCAGTTCCCTTGATGATAAAGATGCTAGTGTTTTACCAGCAGTACCTTCTCCTCCTTGTCGTTGCCACTCTCGGTGGTATCATCATCTGTGACACATAAAAAGCTAGGCTTCAATCAAATTGAGGTATTCTTTGCTCGTAATAATTAATTTACTGGTAACCGTATAGTTGACATGGATCTTTTATCCAAAGCAGTATCAGTTTTGCTTTGGCAATAAATTGGTAATGGAGCCTGTTGATTTTTTCTAAACTGAATGATTTGTATTGTTGAACTTATTTGGGTAATTATTGGTATTTAAATTTTCAGTAAGATTGATATTTAGTTAACTTCAATGCTGGTGTCTGATATATTCCTGACCAACCCATTTTGAGTATTTCTTTTTTCCACATCATTTTTACCTATTAATCTTTGATGAAAATCTGCTACATTTAGAAAATAATGGTCGGATTTTTTGCGATTATATGATGGCAGTTTTTAAATATTGGCATACGTTTTTCTTTTAAGGCATCACAGAGGGTTTTTAAGGTATCACAGAGGGTTTTAAAAAAAAAATCATTTTTTTACAAATACGCTAATCTTTTTAATAAATAAAAAAAATTCAGAAAAATTTTTGGGAAAACATTTTTTTACCCCTTTTTTAAAGCTTTTTTAAACCTTTTTTAGTGCTCTCCTTTAAATTATAAAAGTACCTTTAAAATTGATTATCATATTAAGGCTAAATTTTCGCCAGCTTTTCTCTAAAGCGCAATAAAAGAAATTATGTTTATTATACATTAAAGGCAATCGAAATTTGCTACCAAGAGATATTAAAAAAAAAAAAAAAAATGTGGAGTTTTATTCCAAGAGCTCCAACTCATTGTGTTTTTTTTTAAACGAAAGCATTCTCTTTAAAATAGTGTGCATAGCTTCTCAGTAGATGCCTTAAAAGTTGAGAAACAATTTTTTTGAAACCATGGAGAGACGTAAATTAGAATAATGCTTTATTTGAGACTTTTAAAAAAAATTTTCGCACACGATTTTAAAGACGTTATATATACCCACCGTGTGGATAAGTTTTTTTGTGAAAAAAAAAAATTTTTGCTCAAATTTGGAGCATTTTTTGGATAAGAAAAATCGTAATTTTTATGTTATAAAAAGTCTTAATTATTTTTTGGGTATTTCCTTCTTTTTTAGTTTAAGAATATAACCTTTCATTAGTAGAAAGGTCTGAATAAAACAAAAAAAAATTAAAAGCTTATTATAATAAAATATAACTTCTATAGCTATGTTCAAACCTTCTGTGATACATTATTAATGATTTTATCTAGAGAATTCTTGTAGTAAAGAAAGAATACTTGCTGATGTTTGCCTAAACGTCTAAGCATTTAAGAAAAGATATATAAAAATACCACTTTAGCTTTTGCAGCTATATAACAAATGTACAAAACTCAGCTGTAAACCATTCTCGAAAACGTGCCATTGATAGCCTTTCAAGATTTTCTCAAGGTAAAATATTACTTTGGGTCCGTAAAAATTTTCATTCCTACTAATATTTCAACTCTATTATAAAATCGGGGCAAAGTATGTGAACAAAATGTCGTCAGATAATATTCAAAAAATTATCATACTGCAAAATATCAAATATTAGTCACCACAAGTCAAAAAATTAGTTAAAAGATTTGAAGAGAAATTGAGACTCTGGAAGTTTCTGAAGTTAGCTTGCGTTTCTCTCACACGAAGAAGTTTCTTGTACTGAAGTTCTATTTTGCAACCTTCTTAAAAAAATTAAGGAGTTTTATGTCCCATCATTGTTTTAATCTAAGTCGCTATAAACACTTAAATGAAATAATCTATTTCTGAAAAGCAATTAAAAGCTATCAGATACGCTTAATGATTTTATGTAGACCTAGTAGCAAAAATCAATGTAAAAATGGGTTTCTTCGAAATTATTTGAATTAAACATGGCGCAACGTTGTCACTTCGGCAAGCAGGTTGAATGAAAACGTGAAAAAGTTGACGCATGCGCTTTCAAAAGTTGTCAGGTTGGGAGAAATCAGCATTAGATGTGAGAGTGAGATTTTATTAAACAAAATAATGATTGGTTCAATTGGAATGAATAATATTTTCAAGTAATTACTGCAATATGGTAGATTGAAAATCATTACAGATATCACAAATAAAAATGAAATAAAAGCAATATATATATTTCAGTATTTTTAATACTACATACATATTTGCTTCTATAAATAGGTTGTCTAATTATAAGTGGCTGGTTCTACAAACAAATACTACCAGCATGGAAATCTCACAGCAGAAGTAAACAGCTATGAATTAAGCTGTCCTAAAGTTTACTAAAACTGCATGTCTATAAACCTGCATACCCAATTTACTTTATATTTCAGTTTACTTTATTTTGTTTTATCTTCGCCAAAATAAACTCTTAGTTTGTTATCATTAAAGCAGTCAAAAAAGATCAAATGTCCAAAACAATTCTAATGTCTCAGGTAAGTTATCCAAAAAATAATATTGAAACACGCAAATCCAAATGGAAACAAGAAGCGACTTATCAAATCAATGGACTTTGGTTTTCCAGTAACAGAGAAAGCTTTGAAATAATACGGTATTTTGTGTTTTGCTTCCGATCTCCACATCTCTGAATAATTTCCTTTAAATTCCTGTTTTTGGTCTTTTGCAGACATACGTTGCTTTATAATTCTTCCTGCATTGTCATAAAGCTCAATATTTGAAACGACATTAGCTTTTCCTCCTTTCTTGATAACAACTGACCGTGGTACATTAAGTGGTGTTATCGCTTTAGGAGAATTGACTCTTCTTTCCTAAAAATTCATCAAATAACGTAAAAAAAATATTCATTGAAATGAAGTAGAAGTAACCGCGTAATATTCAGTAATCTTCTGATCCCCATCAATATAACACATAATTTTTTTTTTTACAAAATTTTGTAAAAGTGTGACAAGATCTTTAAATATCTTTGTTCAAGCATAAAGTTTGATGAGAAATAAGTTGTCAGAAGCTGAATCATAATTTAAATTGATAATAGAGTATTGTTGTTTTTCTTTTTATATTCCGACCTAAATGTACTCTGTTTTCACTTTGAAGCTATGATTGAGCTTATGATAGCCTTATTTATAAGTTTTAGATCTGTTTTAATTTCTACTTTAAGAATAACAAATAACTTTCAAAGCTTTTTTTATTACTCAAGACATGCAACGTCTTTGAAATAGTATGGTATCTTGTTTGTTTGTATATTTACCTGTTTATTCGAAAGCACATATTTTTCAAAAATTTCCTCAGGGTAAATTATATTCTTACAATAACACTTACGCCATTTCGATTAACGGCTCCAGCAGCCCTTTTTTGTGTATCCCTTAGTGAGAACTTATCCTTAGTGAGAACTTACACTTAGTGAGAACTTATCCTTAGTGAGAACTTACCCTTAGTGAAAACTTATCCTTAGTGAGAACTTTCCCTTAGTGAGAGCTTACCCTTGATGAGAACTTATCCTTAGTGAGAGCTTACCCTTGATGAGAACTTATCCTTAGTGAGAACTTACCCTTGGTGAGAAATTAGAAAAACATACATTTTGAGGTTTAAGTAGGTTAAGTAGAGTAATTCTCAGAAACATCTATAACAGCTTTTTTCAGAATCTCTGCAATCCAACGAGATTCCTTTTTAAATTCTGATTTCATTATGTTGAGTTTTGAAACCCATTCTCAAAGTTTCCGTTTAGAAAAAGAGTGATAATACCTGTTGCAAATACATGTGCTTTGACAGCACATGTATTTGCAACAGGTATTAGAATAAGAACTTTTTTCGATTTTTGTGGTATTTATGATAAAAAAATCAAATATTCTATTTCTATTATATCCAAATGATGCATTCTTAGAGCTCTGGATGCAAAAACTAAATCTAATAACATGGTAAGCTTATAAGTCAAATACTTTGGCTGTAAACTATCCAATGAGATTTCAAGAGGTTTAACATTATTGTTACAAAATGTTTTCGTATCTCGACTCAGAGATTTTTTGAGGTAGTGCCTCCCAAAATTCCTGGAATGTGTTTCTTACTCTTTCCCCATCGATGATATTATAAAAGGAATTACATTTCACCTGTGACTACATATAGACCTGTATTGATAACCTGTTTGCAAAAAATTCCCCACAATATTGAAAATGCAGATTAAATTACATCGAATACAATGATTTTTTTATTGATCACACAAGTTAACCAGTTTTCCACAGAATGATTCATAATTGTTTGCAGTTGAATAGCTTTCAAATAATTTTGGAAGCCACTCTGAAAGACCTGGATGGTTCCTTTTATTTTGGAAGCAACTCTTTGAAGCGTTTTTGAATTTATGGGTAACCTTTGCCAGTAGATGCCTGAGAAGCTTGTTTGGATGACAATATATTGAATATAAAAGCAGCATCAAAAATGCCGTTAAATTGCTGTTATGTACGGTTATTCCATACAGATGTTATTGCGATAATATTTGGAATTCTCTTCCACCATTACGTTATGTTGAAAAGTTAGGAAAAACATATAAGTGTTAGTTTACTCAATTTATTTGCATGGCATCTGTTTCCATGCTCTCGAGATCCGATAGCCAAGCTATGTTAGCCTGTATTTGATTCAGCAGCTTTGATGTAAAGCTATCTTTATCTACAGTACCTAGTCTCTGACAAATGTTCTTAAATTTCGTAAAACAATTTTCCATTACGACGAGCCTATCATTTGCCTAGATACTCAATCTGCTAGTATATTCAACTTCTCTAGAAGATATTCTTCCATGATATTTTTTCATTTATAAAATTTATAAATATTTATTTACACATTTTGATTCAGCTTCAAAAATTTTATTAAATGATTCCTACAAGCATTTTTCTCAACATCATTTTCATAACAAATAAGTTCTGCTTTTTCTGTATGCCAGTTGTTGCGGATGTTTTTTATCAAGTGGGCACAGTCAAACAACAAAAATATTCCATCAGTTGTTAACCAAGGTTTTTCAGAAAATGTTTTGAAAAATCTTTGATCACTTCGATTGCCATCACATATAATTAAATATAACATAATTAGTCAGCGCGCATGGGCAAGCTGAGCTTTAGTTTTTTTTTCTCGATTTTCAGCGTGTCTGTTGTCGCCCAATTAAAGGCGTGTATATGTAAGACTCTGTTTCCACTAATTCAGAAAATATTGTTAAGAGTTTGCTTTTCACTTCCCGTTACAATGTAAATGGTTTAAAGAATTCTAGCAATTTTTACTAGTGAGCAAACGTGAAAGAAGTGGGAACGCAAAATAATTGTCCTGTTCTAACCGTCTAAATTAAAGAGGAAGAAAGAATTACTGATTAAAATGAAGAAAGAAAAATCGAAAAGCTTGGTGCTATGCCAAATAAACAACAAATATAAGAGCACAGACAACAAAATAAATACTTTGGTTTTGATTCGACCTCCTTCCAGAGGCAAGTTAAAAATTTTTTGCTCTTGTTATAGCTATAGTTGCTGATGTTGATTGTGTTTGAATGATATACGTACTACCCACTTACTTAAGGTTAAAACAAACTATTCAAATATTCCGGTATTAAGAATATACTTTAACTTTAAACCCAATGGTACTGCCGGTTGCCGGCAACGAAGCAAGATGGAGAAGTAAAATGGTGTCTTGAATAACCATTACATTCTTGACTTAGACTCAAAATTTTAAATATAGTAAAATTTGTTCTACATTTGGTCTTACACAACAAATTAGGGATCCTACAAAAGTAACATCAAACGCCTCGTATTTACTAGATCACATTCTCCCAAATGCTTTTGATAAGATTGATTACTTGAAATTTCACTTTCTGAATATCAGCATATTTTATGTATCCGCAAAATCGCTATGTTTAGACCAGGTACTAAAAAGATTTAAAAATCCAGAAGTATGCGCAACTACATAGGACTTACTAAATGAAAAATTAAGTGGAGCAAATTTTATGAAAACTTTGATAATGTCATCTTGACCTTTTTCACAAAGATTCAAACAAACTATTGATCATATAGCACCCATAAAAACAATTAAAATAAAAAAACATTTCTCAAGAGTGATTTGACAAAGAAGCTGCAGAAAAAATAGTTATGGGACATAAATTCTGTAAATAATTTAAAAGAACATAAACAGATGCAGACAAGGAACTATTTGGCAGAGCTAAATATGATGTTCATGGAACTATGAATAGTAAAAAAGACATTTTTTTTTTACAAATAAACTTAATGAAAGTATAGGTGGACCTAAAAATCTTTGGAAAACTATGAAAGATATAGGAGTTACGAAATCAAAAAACCCATCTTCGCAATCTAATTTTTGTTTAAAACAAGGTATTAAGTTTGTTTTTGACCATCTTTAAATTGCTAACGCTTTTAAAATTTTTTTTGGAAATCCTTCAAGAACATCAAATGATTATAATAGTCAGACAACACAAAATTTTTATGGCCAAATGAATATTTCTAAGGAATTTGAATTCTCAAGGGTCACTGAGGATGTAGTTAAAAGCATAATTAATGATTTAGAATTAAATAAGTCACCAGGTTTGATAAAATAACATCTATGTTCTTTAAGGACTGATGTGCTTCTATTTTGAGACAACTCACGCATATAACAAATCTTTTTTTAAGGACTACCACATTTCCAGATGATTGCAAACTAGCTAAAATGCTCCGTTATTCAAAATAGGGAGCAAGACAAAACCTAAAAAAATACAGGCCCATATCGTCATTATTAATTTTATCCAAGATTTTTGAAAAAGTAATTGAAGGTCAAACTAGAGAATTCGATGAAAAATAGAACATTATATATAAAATTCAAACTGGGTTTCGAAAGGGTTTTTCAACAGAGACATGTTTGTCGTAACTTCATGACAAAATTACAAAAGGCTTTGGGAAGGGATTTCACATTGGAATGATCTTTATAGACATCCAAAAAGCCTTTGACACAATAAATCTTAACATTTTGCTTGAAAAATTGAAACCGATGCGTTTTTTCGGGGAATGCAGGTTCAAGTTTTGTCTCTCACAAAATAGATAATTTAGGATTAAAGTTCATAAAGAAATATCTGATGAAGTGTTAGTGAAATGTGATGTAGTTCAGTGGTAAATTTTACGATATAACAGAAGCACTAGATTGTGAATTACTTCCTTACGCAAATGACTTGATATTCTTGATATTCCAACAATGTTTTGGACAAAATAAATTCCAAACTCAGATTTTTATTTAGAAAACAATCTTTCTTTACACCAGCCTTAAAACATGCTCTATACAATGCTTTGATTGAACCTCACTTTGACTATGCATGTTCTGCCTTGTATTTAGGCCAAAACTAATCAAATAAAATCCGTTTGAAAGGTGCAAAATAAATATATAAGATTTTGTTTAAATATGAATAGCTGTGCCCATATTTGGTACTGAGCAGTGTAGAGCCATAAATTAGCTGCCAGTTGATATGAAGGTTAATCAGTGTAACACTGCATATGTATTTAAATTCTGCAGTAGAACTAAATTAAATTACATGTCTGAAATCTTTAAAATTCTTGAAAATAGAAGAATCCCTTTACGTAATAGCCATCTAACTCTAGATACACCGTTGAGAAGATCGACCAAGGGAAAAGTGTCTGTCATAAAAAGGTCCCTTTATATATGTTCCATTTTCTAAGGCTAATATTTTTTGAATAAGTGTTTATAATTATTTTATTACATATTTGAAGGCTAACAATTTTGAATAGGTTTTTATAATTTTATCCTACACATTCTAAGGCTAATATATTTGAATAAGAATTTATAAATCTTATATTACATTTTCTAATCCAGATATTTTTGAATATGTATTTACAATATTTATATTAGATTTTCTAAGGCTTATGTTTTTAAATAGATATTTATAATTTTTTATTAAATTTCCTAAGGCCAATATATTTTAATAGGTATTATAATTTTTATATGATATTTTCTGAGGCTAATATTTTTGAATAAGTATCTATAAATTTTATATCATATTTTCAAATCCTAATATTTTTGAATACTTATTTACAATTTTTATATTACATTTTATAAGACAAATATTTTCGAATAGATGTTTATAATTTTTATATTACATTTTCTAATAGATATTTATAATATAGGCATTTAAAAATTTTTGTATTAAATTTTCTAAAGCATATATATTCATAGATATAATATAATTTTTATATTACATTTCCTAAGGCTAATATTTTTGAACATGTATTTAACATTTATATTACATTTTCTTAGGCAAATATTTTTGAATATGTATTTGTAAATTTTATATCACATTATCTAAGGCTAATAATTTTAAATAGGTATTTGAATAACCTATAAACGGTTATTTATAGATCCAGTTATCTAAAACTCAATAACTGTGATACTATAGATTCAAATAACTATTTATGCAAAATCTTGTGAAACAAGGGTCCTGGTGTTGTAAACATTTAGTAATTTAGTGAAGTAATTGTTCTAAAGAATGTTGTTTTATAGATCTATAATTATGGAAAAATTATTTTTCAAGTGTCATCTTTCTCCATTAAAACCAACTCTTAGACTTATTGTTGACAAAAGATGTAGGGGTGGCTGCATTCAATTGGGAGCATTACATATGGTATTCCATCAATATTTTTTTTTATAAGTTTTACGACAGACTTGCTAAGAAAAATAGATTATCCATTAAAGTGAGAAGGAGACTAAGTCAATTTTCTTTGTAAGCAGATATCACTTTGAGGAAATTGTCAGTATAGACATTTAATGTTACTAAATTAAAATTCGTAAAACAAGAAAAATCTTAACCTTTTTTCATTATGCTCTCATTGTTCCACAAAAAAATTTTTAAAGGCAGAACTGTTTGAGAGAAACACATATATCCAAAGCAAGAGAAACACACCAGTTAAATGGAACAATTATTCTAGAGGATAAGACTGTTTAAAGAGGTAATCAGGTAATTAAAAGAACACGTTTTTGAAAAGAAAGAACTAATCTGCATAAACTAAACTATAGCTACATAGGAAGATTAACATAGTTTCGTGAAACACAATTATTCCATCAAAGCAGTCAGTCAAATGAAGAAATCATTCATTCAAGAGAAGCATATTCGAACGAAGCAGGTCAGCAGGAAAATAAAGACTGTTCAATGGAAGCAATTATTCAAGAAAAACATAGCTAATTAAAAAATTTCATTGATGAAGTGGAAATGAAAAACCAGTTTATTCAAAGCAAGCAGTTAACTAGAGAAACTTGTCGGTACAATCAATATTTCTATGAAATTGGAAAATTGAGCGAATTAATCTTTTCAACATCTCAAGCAAGCGTTACTAAGGAAAAATTGGGTGACAATTACCGTTCTAGATGGCATCATTTTCAAGACATTTTGGTCTTCTCTGATTGATACAACTGAAAAAGTTTTTCCTAGACTTTAGCTTACATTTCGCGTTTCACTTTTCTTCTTACCAGAAATGGTAATCTGAAAACCTCACTAAATCAAGAAAAAAAAATTTTTTTTTCGTAAAATACGAATAATTTTATTCAAAAGAAAGAAATTTTATTTTAATGAAGCATCAAATGAAGAGAAACAAACTTAACTCACCTTTACTTTAACTTTTTGCGAAGTAATAATTAAATAATTATCTTTCTTCTTGGATAAAATCTGAAATTTATACGCGCAGAAAAACCTGAGTGAAATTTTTGGCTAGAAAATTAATTTGCTTGTTTTTCCACTGAGAAAGTTATTCAGCTCGGAATTTACATTGTTTAATTTTAGTAAAATTTTTGAAATTTTACTAAAGTATTCTTTTGTTCAAAACCACTAACATGAATTTTTGGAGGGTGGAGATTTATTTTTTAATATCAAAATTATAATCAGCAGTTAGAGGGTTTTCTGATGTAAGTGAATTAATGACGTAAGCTATAAAAATTCAAAATTTTAAACTTACACTCCAGCACCTCGGACCCTTTTAAACTTTAAACAAATTTATCAAAGATCTTTATAGATCAAACTCATGTTTTTTTGAAATTATATATTGCCAAATATAAATCCAATAAATCCTGAGCTCAAGCTCTTTGTCTTTTTTACATGCTTATTAAAGTTCAACTTACCATTAGCGAGGTATTAGATAATAAATACTCCATCATTTTCCTGTGTTTATTTCTTGTATTTATAATCGAAGCCACTTTTTTCTTCTTACGCAAGGAAAACTTTGTAAATTTGACAAAACCAAGCTCAAACAAGGATAAAACAATGAAAATCATGCATACGAAAAGATAAATATCGATAGCAGTGAAGTAGTCAATTTTTCCAATATTTCGGATAATTCCCTGCCATAGTTTGCAGAGGGTGAGGAGGGTGACTACACCTAAACCTAAAAGTTATATAACTAATGTAAACTAATGTTTAAAAGATGGTCCAATATGCTAAATATAAGTCTTATCTGAAACATAATCTTTCATAGATTTATCACTTAAACTTAAAACAGATTGACAAATAGCCTAAAAACTTAATATAAAAATTACCCATATTTATCTACCAAATTATAAGCTCATAGTCTTTATCATATACCTGGACGTCATAGAAAAGAAAATTGCTTCTAAGATTGT
This sequence comes from Euphysa ruthae, assembly GCA_035046665.1. Classification (NCBI taxonomy): domain Eukaryota; kingdom Metazoa; phylum Cnidaria; class Hydrozoa; order Anthoathecata; family Corymorphidae; genus Euphysa; species Euphysa ruthae. The sequence goes on from JAUZNK010018805.1 coordinate 19,067, forward strand.
GATCTCACAATGTTTTATATAATTATGTTATAAGGAATGGCCGCTAAAAATAGATAAAGATAAATTTATGTTAAAAAACAAGGTTTAAAGAATTGCACCTGCTTAATTATCTTGGAGCTAGGGGTTAGCAGGCCCATTAAAATAGACATGCCAATTATTTTCGCAAAGCATTATGGTTTAACTAGTGTCAGAGATTTAAATTTTCTCTGTGACAAACTATTTTTAGGTGCAATATCGGAAATTTTTGTAAATATAACGAATTAAAATACAAAATATTACATATAAAGTGATAAAGAACAAATATTACATATAATGTAAGAAATAATAAAGAATAAATAGCAAACCCAAACACAGTAATTAAAACTATTAACACGATATAGTACAAACGGTTCAAATACAAATTGGAAAAGTAACTAAATAAAAAACACAATAAGGTATGTAAAACAGCTACAAGTTATGAATAGTTATAAATATCCAGAAAATATTAAGCCCCATTCACCCAGAAAATCATGAATCCCGCATGAAAATTTTTAGTATTTTTATAAATTTTGTCATAAACTCTGTACAAAACTATAAAAGACATACAATTTAAATAAATGTAAATATATATGTGAAAAAAATATATGAAAATTTAAAAGCTAAGTAGGTTTTTTGTTTTTTCTCTTCTTTTCCCTTACATTTAAATAATTATTTTTTGAAAATTTTTCAACAATAGCCGATCTAAACACATCATCCATAAATTTAAAAATTACCCAACCCTGGTAAGCAAGCCTAGACAGAGGTGGGGAAGGGCAGAGGACTGAAAATGGAATTTGCAAAGTCCCTTTCCCCCAAAAAAATATAAAGTGGCCATATCTTATAACGCTGAAGGGGAAATTATCTCAAAAAATTAAACCACGTTATATCACCCTCTCTCACGAGTTTGGAATACAAACTTTTTGATCCCGAAAATCAATTTATCTCATGGTTTAATTTTTGAGCGTAGAGATGATAGGATATGCCGACAAAAATCAACGAACGAAGATGGCAGCAATAAGTTTTTCACGTCAAGAAGAAGAGCGTTTATCAGAAAGCGTTTTTAATTACAACTGTCTTTACGAAAAAACTGAAAAATAATATAAAAATAGAGATCTAGTGCCAAATGCTTGGGACGCAGTTGCAACGTATGCTAATAAATATGTATTAGCTATGATTGACAAGCGTAGTAGAGTTTGTAAACAATACTTCGGCAGACATTCTTATCAAAGTACTTTCAAAAAAATTTGCAAATTTTTGAGTTCCCAGGAAAATTAAATTAGGCAATAGCATACCATTTTCTTTACAGCGATAGCGAATTTTATGAAACAATTTGCTATCGATCATCACCCTATTACACCTTTTTGGCGACAGGCAAATGTTCAAGTCGAACGTTTTAATCGACCTTTGATGAAATCGATTCGATTTCTTAGCTTCTTATCGTATAACACCACATCCAACAACACATGTTTCGCCAACATCGATGATGTTTAGTTACACTCCACGTCATCTTCTTGTACATTTTTTGACCGAAAAAGCATGTACACAAATTGATGATTTAGATATACAATACAAGTTGAAAGCAAAGCAATACTTCGACAGCCGACGACTTGCAAAACAGCGTGTTCTTACAGTGGGAGATCAGGTGCTCGTAAAACAACGAACTTACAACGAACTTTAAGATAGTATCGTACCAAGTTACATGTATCAATGGCACTATGGTTACCGCTAAATCTACCATTGACAGAAGAGTTATCGCCCAGAACATTTTTCACTTCATTATTCTTCCTCACGCCTTAAAGTTGCCGAAATTACTAGTAAGAGGGAAGGAGGATTTGTTTGAAAGTTCGAAACAACAGTCAAACGACGAACCACTGATTCAAATTGAACAAATAGAAAAAACGAGAAAGCGATACCCGAAACGAATACGAAGACATATTTCGCAAATATTAAATAAAAATAAAAATAATAATAAAATTTTAGAAAAATTTAAACAAGAGTTAACTTTCAGAGAACATTTTTTGACTTTTTGTTTTATTTTCCAGGAGATTCTTATCTGAAAGAAGGGGAAGATTTTATGTTTCAACCATGTGAATTCATATCACGACTTTGAGGAAGCACAGTATCGTAAAACGATTTTAGGCGTAATTAACCAATTACGGATGCTTACTGGTAGCAAAAGGAACTGAAAATCATGTAATTTAGATTTAGTATTAGAATATAAGAAAGAAGCTCTAAATAAATATTTTGTAAACAAAATACAACAGTGGGTATA